>SNQJ01S0010295.1:61109-97537 GCA_010110895.2 Picea sitchensis
TGGCTGGCTGCTGACGTGGAGTGATGCTCCTGCATCATACTCCACAGCTGCAAAAATCATGAGCTCCTGCTCATGAGCTTCCCCTCTGAGCTGTTGTAAATCCTCCTGGATCCCAAACGAATCTATGGAGTTGTCCATCCGCTCCATCCTCCTGCTCCTCTGCTGCTGCTGCTGCTGCTGCTTCTTTCCTTCTTCCCAGCTGCTCCCTGTTGGTAGTGTCTGCGGACTCTACCATCAGCCTACTGATCTCCTCGATCACTTCATCCAACTGCTTCCGTGGCTGGTCTAGTTCTTGCAGTCTCCTTAGCTGAAAAAAAATTTGGTCATTGGGAAGATCATCATGATCTCCCACGCCTTCCTCATCCATTTCCAATTCCACCTGTTGGATGTGCCTTCCCTGCGCTCTCACCCTTTCTTCTAGGGATTCAATTTGATCCCACAGGTCAGTAAAGAAAATGATGCCTGTTTCTTCTTCCTCTTCTTCTGCAACTTCTTCTGTTGCATTCTTTTCAGCTTCATGGCTGAAAATGTTGAGCCATTCCTCAGAATGCTCATCTTCTTCATCTTCTGCTGCAAACTCCCATGTTGTAGTCTCTTCAGCTTCAGTGCTGAATGCGTTAAGCCATTTCTTCGAATGCTCACTCTCTTCTTTGTCCTCTTGGGCAACTTCCAAAGTCTTCTCCCATTTTTCTTCTTTTCTGACAGTCATAGTTGACTGCTCCCCTGCTGTTGTTGTATCATCTGCAACCAAATTTTCTGCCTCCTCCTGGACAGATGGTAGGAATAACTTGATTCCTCCTATCATCAGAATATCATTCTTATCTTCCTCTGTCAGTTGCATCTGCTGATCCAAATTCACGTTTGAGCTCACTGGCTCTGTCAGCTCCCATGGTTGATTCCAACTCATTTATGAGTCTATGAGACCCTCAGACAGTCTCATCTGCTCATCCCTGCCCACCTGAAAATATGGGATGCTTCTGCTTCCCTCCTGGCAGACTATGAGATCAACCGATCCCATCTTCATCATCACTCCTTACTGAATTGAACTCTTTACGAGACCTTCAAACGATCTCAATTGTTCATCTCTTCTCTCCTTGCAGTCTTTAATGCTTCCACTGCCCTCCTAGCAGTCTTCGAGATCCTCATCTGATCTCCTTTCATTGCCCAGCTCGCAATGCAAAGTTTCCTCACTGTCCTTCTGACAGTCTGTGAGATCCCGCAGTGACCTCTTTTCCATGCCCTCCTGGAAATTTGAAATTCCTTGGCTGTCCTCCTGATAGTCCGTGAGATCCTCAACTGATATCAACTCGTTGCCCTCATGGAAAACTGGAATTTCTACTTCTCTGCCCTCCTGGAAGTTCTTGATATCCTCAGACGATCCCAATTCATTCTCTACACCGAGAATTTCTCCAATTTCTGGTTCACATACCTGAACCATCTTCTCCTGTCGTAGCTTAAATTCGAGTCTCTCCAATTCTCTCTTTATATCTGCGAGCTCTTCATCTATATCCTCTTGGCTCCATAGCTCTCTTCTCCCAGCATACCTACGGCCTTCAGTAGCCCTGTTGCTGCCTTTGTTTTCCTTCCTAGCAAATCTGTTGTCACTCTGCACCCCGAGTGTTTCCAGCTTCATCTTCTCTCACAGTCCTGCTGACTGTCTATGGACTGCTGCCTACCTGCAAGCAAGTCCTTACAGAGTCCTCAACAACTCTTCCTTCCTCTGCCTCCTCTTTTCTCCTCTTGCCTGAAATATACAGACAAGATATCAGCTCTGATACCACTTGACGCAAATGCACCACCCAGGCACGTCCGCTTCCACCAGGACCTTCTCTTCCTTAGGCCCGAAGAGCTAAAATGCTTTTCAAATCCCTTATCGGGACTTTTCTTCACCCACAGGATGCTCTCCTGACGATCTCCCTTTGCCCTATTGGGAAATCGGGCTTCGCGTAATCGCGAGTCTTTCTCTCATGGAATCGGGTCTTGTAAATCCCTGAACCCTGATGAATTTTTGCCCACGGCTTCCTGCTTCTTATCGGGACTTACCCCGTCGGGAAATCGGTACATACAAGGTCAAAAATTACTTACCTCGCGAATCCCTGATTCCCGATCTGTGATGGCACTCTTCGCACCCTTTAGCTCCCTCTGGTTACCTTTTCCGCATGTGACCCGCTGGCCACCAGACCATGTCCTTACCCCTATCGGGAATTCTGACTTCGCGAAACTGAACGTAAAACTTACGTCCTCAGGATCTTTGATCCTTTGATCTCCGATGCCACTTGTCCTCTACTCTGATGACTAGGACCCACACTCTAGTGGTGATCGGGAAATCGCGTTTCGAAAATTCCCGATTTCAAATGCACACGTTACAGACCCTTCCAAGTCCTGAACTCCGATATGTGATGACATTTGTCCTCCACTTCACTGCATTGACTGTGGGACCGTCGCGTTTCAGGATTTCGCGACTTCTCATATCGTGAGGTTCTTGTCACCGAGAATCCCGAATTTCCGAACCCCGATGCACGTGTGAACTCTCTCCTCCACGTCACCGCTTCCTCTCTCCTCTATCAGGTATCGTGAAATCGCAGTTTCTCCTGCAACAGTTCCGTTGTACGTGGAAAATCGGAAATGCCGAACCCCGATTCTCCAGGATCTCTTGCCACGCATCCTCGCCGATGGATGGCCCAGAATGCCCGTCGAGAAATCGCGGATCGCAATTCTAACTTGCAAGCGTTCTATGTCTCTGGAAATCTCGAAATGCCGAACTTCGAACTCACTCCGGATTGCTGACACGTGCCTCGTCCGAGATCTACAGCTGAGATCCTTTCTCGGGACTTTGGAACTTATGAGGTCTCGATTCTTTGCCTTATGAAAACCCGATGACACCAATATTCCGATGACTCCTTCGGGACTCCTCCTCAACCCGTTGCGACTTAAACCCTGCACAACTTCCCTAGATCTAACGGCTGAAGGGATTTCTTCTCCAGATCTGATGGCTCAGATCATCTATCTTGTGCGCTCTCCTGTGCACCTTCCTGGACGTGGAAATCCAATGGTCTAGATCTATTCTCTTCAGGCCGATCTGACGGCTATTGAGCTCTCTTGAGCTTCCTGTGTGCTTTCTTCCTGCACTTGGAAAAATTTGAATTTCTCCAAGGCCTCAACCTTTATCTTCTTCCTCCTCTGTGAACCTTTCGATCTGGTTTCTCGCTGTGCGTATGAGAACGCTACCCTTCCTGTGCTTTCTTCTCCTTCCGAACCCTCTAAGGATTTCTTTGACTCATGTGTCTCTGCAGAGTCTTTGCGCACCTACAGTGTTGTCTCTCCTGAGCTTCCCACGAACGCTCAGACCCCTTGAGGGATTTTCTCTTCCTTCTCCTCTCCTGCAGAAGGAAAATAAAATGCCTTCCTGGCTCTCTAATTGCTCAAGCAACCTCTTGCTGAGTCTTCCTGGGTATTCAGTAACCCAGTGAAAGTTCCCCCAGTGGACCTTTCCTCTAACTCCCAGAACTCAAAGAGTTCTTTCCTCTGTTGTGCCTGCTTGTACGCTTTCTCGACGCCCTCCTGGCGGAGTCTCTTCTCCACAGAACATTCAGTAGTTCTGTTCTCCTATGAACTTATGCGCCCGCTCGATGCCCTCCTGGAAGAGCCCTCAAAATCCTCAGTGATTCTGGTCTCCCTTCACACTCTCAGCAGAGTTCTCCCTCAGCACCTCGTGCATGCGCTCAATGCCCACTTGGCAGAGCTCCTACATAATCCTTAGTGATTCTGTCTGCAACTGTGTTCTCATACACAACCTTGCCTCCAAGGTGTTCAGCAACCTTGAGGTCTTCCTCTTGAGTTGCTGATCTCAGTTCCTGTGCCTCAGCACGTCTTTGTCTGACTCCTTAGAGTTCAAAAGTGCACTCATGCACCGGTATTCAGAGTCTGCAACACTCTGTCATGCCCTCCTGACATGAAACCTCAAAGACCCTCAACCTAAAATCAAACACACTCCCTGCAATTGCATGATAACAACACACAAATACAACATATAATGAACACCCACAGACATGCGTATAAGACATAACATATGCAGGAAAAACTTCTTCTGTATTTTATTAAAATGGAAAATGCCTGTTTGTACAAGGTGTTCTCGATCTCTCCTCGACTCTTCTCTTCTCTATCTCCTATATCCCTAACTCAAAATGAGATCTCTAAATCTCTTTTACCTGAGGGGCTCTTTAAGCGCTTCCCTCCAGGTATACCTACCCTATTCAATTACAATCAATGGTTGTCTAGTCCAGCATCTGGATCTAGATCTTAGCCGATCTTGGCATTAAAGACGATCCTATCTAATGCATTATCAAGGCACAGCTTCCCTGGCTCTCCAGCCTACAACATTAAATTTACATTCAATTCGAATTCGAATGAGGTTGCGCCTCCCTTCAGCTTTGAATGCGTGCGCGCTGATGTGGCTAGCTGGCTGTTAACGTGGAGCGATGCTCCTGCATCATTTTGACTCAGAGTTGGAACCTGCATATGATTTAGAGTATTTCACCTCAGCCACTAGTGAGTGCTTCGAGTGGAAATCAACAGTGTTATGCTACAGGATCTTATGGAAGTCTCACCACTTCCTGATATATTTCTTTATCTTTCTGGTGTCCTTCTTTTCTTTCATCCTAGACTGGTTTTCCTAAGGCTATCCCTATTTTCTCTATCCTTTGTTCTGCGGGTTGGGGCCACCCTTTCTTGGATTTTTTGTGAGGGTTTCCCAGGCCCAAATTTCCACGTCTTTTCTTTGAGCTTCTTCTCGATTTTGATGACATATCAGTAGGCTGTGCCCAAGGATGAGATGTCCAAAAACACCATTTCAGCCTGGATGTATCTATGCAGACCACTATGATATTTGAGTACCATATGTCACTCAGAATATTTGATACCCATCGTTGTGCACAAGGTATGGAAGATATGTGTGAACTCGAGAACTGCTTGGACTCTTTCCTGCCATAGCGTGGTCCATTTTGTGTACAGGTCATCGTAACTTCCAATAGGGTGGTATTGTTCCTTAATAGCATCCCTGAAGGACTCCCACGTGACTGCAACTGTAAATAATGAGGGTTCCTCTGTTTCCTTTAGCTCACAAAAAATTTCCCACCAATATTTGACATAGGGGACGACTTTGAGGAGCGAAAAAGTAATATTTTCTCTATTCGAGAAGTTATCGACAGAGAAATACCCTTCTAGCAGGTTCAACCATTTGTCTACCGCATCTTCTTTTATCTAACCTTCAAATATAGGAATATCAAAGTTGATTTGTACCTTGAAGGGGGCGATGCCTCCGTTTGAAGAATATGTGTCATATGTTGGTAGTCGCTAAAGGATTTGCACAAAACTATCCATCATCTCATTCCTTTGTTGCGTGAAGGCTTCCTCGAGCAACATTTTGAAGGGATCTCCTATTTCGTTGTCTTTCTTTTCTTCTGCCATGAGAGGTCATTTGGGCTTGCGAGATATTTTTTCCTCGAGATAAACAAGCTCGAGACCCAATTCTTTGTACCCTGAACTCGTTGGGGACATGCATTAAGAACAACAAGGAGAAGACCGCTCTGATACCACTGGTCTAGAATAAATTTGCAGAATGAAATGAATACAAATTATTATCAAAATATGCTTAGCACAAAATAACAGATATATAGTAAAACTGGTTTCTATTCAATAAGGAAATAAGTTGAAACTGTAAAATGCAACAGAAACAAGCTTGCTAGAATGGTGTTGGCTTATCTATTAGAAGAGATGTGATGGTTGCACTCATTCACAAGAATATGATTACAATGAGGATCTAAAGGCCTATTTACAATAATCCAGAATTTCAAAAACCCTAGACATCCAAAAAACCTAACCCTAGGTGATGAAGCATCAAAATTCATGTGGGCCCCATTTGGGTAAGTTAGTACATCAACTTCCCAAGGTCATAACTTTTGCATACGATATCCATTTTAGGCACACGATAGCCTGTTGGAAAGGTCTATATGAGGACTACACATTTTTCTTCTATATATTATAGGTCATTCTGAATGTGGTGAGCCCTAAAAAATGTTTTTTAGAGCCTCAAAATGGCCCCGCAAGTGAGGGACTCAAAAACTAGGGAAAAACTGCCAAATTGGAAAACTACCAAAAAGAGTCAGTTGGAATAGGTGGGAGGTCACCGACATCCATTTAGATCATCAAATTCACCAACCAAGATTTTCCATGCTTACTTCTTGGCAAATCCAAACTTTCCACCATATTAGGATCTATATAACTATGACTAGCACTTGAATCAATTAAAATACTAATGGTTTGGTTGTTAATCATACCTTCCACTTCAATCATATGTGATCAATACTCTGCTTTCTTGTTGTCTAGGTCTTCATAGATCCTTGGTACATTTATTCCCAATTCCTCCATTGTTTTAGCTTGATGTACATTGTGAGCATTCCTCACTTTTTTCACCTCTATGAGGACAATATCTATACATATAATATCCTTTACAACCCCAACATTGAATAGGTGGCATCCTTGGCCTTTGCCCGCTAGTCTCCATCATTCGGGTTTTGCTGGAAGTTCGCTATCCCTGAGGATTATTTTTGAAGAATGGTGGCTTAGTCCCCTTCTTCCTCTGATCCATATTAAATATCTTTTTGTCTTTCCAAGATTTTTTGAAATTTGGCCTTGCTTTTTGCTGATCATATAGGAATTTAGATCACCTTATGGTCTCCTCCAATGTTTGGGATCATCATATTGTATTTTTTCACCGATGGATAATGGCAATCCACTAAAATACCTTTGAATCTTAATTTTCCCATCCTTGATGAAATAAACATACTTCAACAGTTCTAAAAACCTTCTTTCATATTCATCTATGGTCATACTCCCAAGCTTGAGTTCAAATAACTCTTTCATTTTCTTTTCATAATATCTCTTAGTCAAGTATTTCTTTTCGAAATACTTCTTGAATTCCTTCCAAGTAACATTTTTCTCTTTAATGTGTTTCACCTAAACAAGTTGATCCCACCACATGGATGCCTTTCCCTTGAGTTGATAGATGGAAATTATTCCTTTTGCATGAGAATAATAATTATGCAATTGAAAATACTTTCTCATGCCCAACATCCATGTCTCTGCATCTTCATCCTTCTTATGCTCACCATCAAATGTAGGAGGTTTGATTTTGTTCATTTCTCCTTGTATCTCATCCACCCCAGACCTCTTATGCTTCCTGACATGGGATAGACTTGAGCTTATGTGTTCTCTCTTATTGGAATTCATCGAGGAGTGATGGTGATGTCTGCTAACACTTATTGTTCTTCTTTTATCATCAGGAGACTTGTGACTTCCTGATTTTCTTGAGCTACTCTCCTTATCCAATTTCTTTTCTATTATGTTCAAGCTTTGCATTAACTTCATGTTGAAGTCCTCTTGCTGCTCCTTGGGTCTCATAAGCCTTTCATTATAATCTTTATGGATTTGGACATCCTTCTGCAAATTTTTAATGGTCTCTACCATATTCATGTTTTCATCCCTTCCTTTTCCATGCCCATTCGAGTTTGTTCCTTCAATGCCCATATGAAAATCCATCCCTATGATCTCATCTTCATGGATATAATCCCCCTATGAATCTTCCATTCATATGCAATTTGTGTTTATCATGGTCTTATCTAGTTGTTGTTAAGATAAGATAACAACAACTATGAAAAATGTGCAACCAACAAAACCTTGTTAGGCTAACTGTTTCAACAATTTCATGAAAATATGAACCATTTTGGTTCAATAATGCATTGGAATTCTTTATTATGATTTCCTAAAAATTAAATTCCTAGATAAATTTTCAGGGTGAATAATTATATTCTATTGTCCAATGCCTTTCCAACACCTTCTTCCATGCTCAATTCTAAGTCTTCAATAGAAACTTATGGTTATTTGAAAACTGTCCATTAATTTTTCTGTTCACTCTTCAACTTGGTGCAATTATGCACTGTAATTATGCATTTTTGCACCTACTCCATTGGATTTTTAGTAATATCTCAATTGGGTTTCTTCATATACATATTTTGGATAGTCTGACCAAGTTTCACCTCTTTCTGGGTTCTGGGATGCTAGTTATAGCCTGCTAAAGTTCTAGGACAATTAATGTTTTTGTTCTAGAATGCTACAGGTACCTTCTTTTCCATATTAAACATTTTTAACATGCCCAAAATTTTAATTCAACTCTAGGAATATTTTCTATGGTTCAATAGAATTCCATCGAATACTTCTGTGATTCAATCTAATTCCAAAGAAGAAAGTTATGGCCCTTTGAAGTTAGTTGGGTCTTAAAATTTACACTTTGCTATTTGTCGTGTAAATTCCTCATAAAAGCTCTTTTTGACGAATGATTTACACCATTAGAAATATCTCTCTGGGATATTTCATTTGATATGAAAATACAAAGTGTACCTTCATACACTCTGTTAGTTACACTCTTTTCTCAGGGTTTTTGAGTAGCTGAAAATGTTGTTTAGGGCCTCAAAAACGTGAGTCGCTGCAAAAAAGATGACCTTCAAACAATATAAAATGTCATAGAAATTCACTGGTTTTAGGTTGTTGTACACCATCCAAAAAACTACACGTGCAAAAATTTGAACATGTACACCCATATTTAGCATGTGCAACAACAACATAAGTTAGCGCATGCTCTACGCACCAATAATTGGTGCACACTACTTTTGTGTCGCATGCCAATATACACAACACACAATTTTGGTTCATGCACTAATACATGTTGCGTGCAATTTTTGTGTCTCGCACTAATACTCTGCCAGCATTGCACTCTATGTGCTGCACCATGCCAAATTTCAGTATGCCCACACCGCACACTAGTACTCTGCGGACATCATTAATTAAATTGTCATGCGACAACATATACCCACGTTGTGTGCGCACCAACAAAATTCCTTTGCACTCTGTCAATACTGCGCACATTATGCGTGCCATTATTATGCATGTACACACCACGCGTACCAATATTACACATGCACCATTCAATCTACATTGCGCAATGATAAATTTAGTGTGCATACCCGTACACCAATATTTTTCGTGCATTATCACTCTACACCACTGTAATGAATCTCATATTTACACCAAAAAAAATATAAATTGTTAAACAATTTCTTGGTGGAAAAAGGGGTTCTAGTCATGCAACTATGTTTTCGATTGGTTAGGAAATTCTGTAACAATAGTTCACTTTAAAGTTCCATTACAAAGTTCTTGATACAACTCTTAAATTCCCTAGACACCATAAGTTTTTCTTGTTCGTGACAAGCATAGAAGGTTATGAGGAAAGGTTCCCAAGTTTAATAGGTAACTCCCTTAAGTATACCTATAGGTTGTGCATACACGATGTAAATCATTTTTATAAAATAACCCAAGCCTTCAAGTTCGTGCACATATCCACCTACGGTGTTATGGTAGGAATGTCTTAATTAGTTCTTAATCGTAACAGACAGGGGGGGGTGGATTTTATCTTACACCAACCAGCTAACCTAACTACCAAGTCTTGGTTAATTTGTAGTTCTTTAGAAATGGCGGTTGATGACATGAAAGTATGAGATTCCAAAGGCCAACAAGATGTTGACAGCTAGGATCTAACCATTGTCTCAGATTTACATAGGGTGGAAAAGAATGGTTTAACTCGAGTTATGGCGGTGTCCCATCGAAATACTTCTTTAAGTGTATGAGAAGGATTACTTTCACCAAAGTTTACAGTTTTGTAACTTCATTTAAGGCTGCCTACGAATTCCCTTGTAGTTACTGGCTCCATATCCCAAAGTGTGATATTCACTCTGCCATTTTCACATGGCAATCCATCCTCCGCACTCCCTGCATTTACTACGAGGCGACAAGGCACCGCTTAGGGTTAGAATAGGTTTGTCTCTTTTTCATTCCCGATTCTTCATGAAGGGGGTCGGCATACCCAAATTTCAGAGGCGGAAACTATCGTGAGTGAAGGAGGTTTCCCATGATGTAACTCCCAATGCGACCCTTGGCTCTGGTAAGTCTTCTAAAAAACACTACTGAGATAGATAAACAACACAGAGATGTAAATCTTCGGAATTAATGTTAGGTGTTCTGTTGTTTTCGTCAGTTACTGTAGTGATTTTCTTTCTTCTGTTGTGCTCTACCTTGCGTCAATTTCTCTGCAAAACTTTTGAAATATCGCCTGTTGTCCTGGGAAAATGATTTCCTCCCTGGGATTGTTGATATCCATTCCTGGTTAGGCGTTTGGATCCCTTTGTAGTATTCGCTGGAGTCTTTCGGAGTTAGGGTTGTTCGAGGCATATGCCTCTCCTCTAATAAGTGACGCGCCTTGGTTTTTATCTTTATTTTATAAAGTTTCATAGTGAAAATCCTAATTTGCAGTATACATACCCGCTTATTCTTCGTTATTATTATTATCATATTTCTAAAATAATCTTTTGGAGGTACGTTGGTTCTATATAAGGTTCAAAAGGATGTCGACTCTTTTGGTTTGATAGGTAATATGTCATATTTTCTTTTGTCTTCCCCGAAATGTATGGAGTCACTATCCTGTAGATTTACCAAGATCTCGGTCGGTCCCTCTATTATCATTGTCGTCTTTTGTTTCCATGATACCCTAAATAATTTAATTGAGACTCATGTAGCACAACTTTCCATGTGTATCACGAAGCTATGTCATCTTGAGGGAACGATAGTTTGTCTCCGTACTTTGAACACCATAGTGCGATGACTCTGCTATTACTATTGATTTTGTATATTTATCTGTTACAATTTTTTATTCAGAACTGATTTATACTTAACCCTTTAATCCTCTTGATATGCTGTGTGAAACGTCTATAGTTTTACTTTAGTTTCTTCTTATTGCAAAGTTTGTATTGTTTTCAAAGTAATGGTTTTTTTATAAGACTTTTTATTGTCACTAAAGGTGGGCCTTGCTGTTGCGAGGACCCATCCAAGATGGTACTACGTTCTCCTTCCTCAGCCTAAAAATCTAGCAAGATAGAAGGCAATGGGGCAAGTATTCGAACCCATACATGAACAAGATAAGTATATTCTTGAGAGGGGAAACCTCGGTTTAACTCCTATAGTCTTATTGAAATCTACTTCTTTTGGATTCTTATTTCTTGAATAAAGGATAAAGTTTACTAGATTTGATTTATGTGCAAGGTCTCTGTCTAGACAAGTCCTCGATACCCATCACTTCCACCACGCAAAAGGTATTCGGGTTCTGAACCTTTCACCCCTCGGCTAACTCAACAGGTTCTACCATTCGCTAAGGGAATCATGATTCAACTAGCTCTATTGTATCTTACTTTGTGTCTACTGTAGCGCTTGTTGGAGTAAACCCTTGGGTCGTCCTTCCATTAATGGTATAATGTCAGTTCCTGTATAAGTATTGAATATGTAAATAAGTAAAGAGTCTCGTTGATTGTATAATATACTTCGTTTTCTTTAATTATTAAAAGACAGACTATTCAAATTCGTTCAAAAGTTAATCTGTGTCAAAGAAATTATGTCTTTTAAATTCGAATGTTGTACTTATTATTTGTGCGGTTTGACTTTATATTATACCATTGGTCTACCCTGTCCTAGACAAAAAAGAGTTTCCAAAGTTTAACAATGGATTTACTGTTATATTTGCCTTTCTGTGTTCGGTTTTAAAAATTGAAAGATCATATATCGATTGTTTCTTTAACTAGATCATTCCCACTCTTTTGCAATTTAATTCCCATTATGACTGTGTGTCTGTCAAATATTTATCATATTCGGAGCATATAAGAATCTAATTACTAAAACATACATGCATATAGTTATATACATGTGTTTGTCTATGTAGTCATTATATTTTCGTATTTCTTTATCATGCCTACCAATAGTAATTAGATATATACTTGTTACCAATCTATAGTGAAATTATATTGACTCATAGTGGCTCAAGGTCTATATGAAGTGGCAGATAGCATCCTTAATTCATTTATACATCTGAATTTGCACTTGCTGAAAATACTTACTTCATGTATTTAGACTAGTTTCAATCTATTCATGCCTAGATGTAAACACCATAAATTTCGATTGTACAGGAAATACCTCTATCTTAAATCCAATTACAGACATAAGTTACCTCCAAAATTTAATCACACAAATCCATTTGATTATTCTAGGAAGAAATCAAATAAATTCCTAGTTTTCTTACTGATTCTAATTCAATCATAAGGGCTACCCGGAAAGTGATTTTCAGAAATAATTGATAAAACTGTTTTGTAGGATTTTGTACTGCAAATATTCATATAATCGAATTGTTTTTTCTCAGACTATTATATCCATACAAAATTTAATAATTACGCTACTTCTGTAACTAATTACTTCCACATAGATAGAAATAATTCAATTTAGATGCAACTCAAAACATCTCAAAAGACATGCGGTAAATAAAACAGATGTATTACAAAAATTAGAAGTAAAGACTCAATTAGAGAAGGGAATATTGCATTTCTGAAGAATCTTGCTCGAAGACAAAAGGAACAACCATGTTCCTCCCAACTGTAGAATAGGGCATCCAAACTACTTTCCCAATTCACCCCCTATCCTGGCCATGAACCCACGAGGGAGAACTCGGAACCTCCTCCTCATAAATATATCTCAACTTCTGTAGAATCCTCTTGCCTCACACTCAATCAGCAGTGTTCATAACAACAATAAAAAAAAAAGGTAGTCTCCTTTCCTACATACTCGACAACGTCCTACCTCCTCACATATGCTATTTATCAATAAAATCTTTTTGCCTAGATCTTTTTTCCTCCCTTGGGAATTTTTGCAGCTTTCTAAATCCCTAATTTTCAAGGGCTACCATTGGCCAAATCCTTGATTTTCCACTTGTAATAATCATCCCAGAGGTAGTTCCAACATGTTCGCCACTCATGGAGTCATGGTCAACTAAATTTAATTCGGTTGTTCCATTTTTCCTCCTGCAATAAATAAAATAATATTACGTTTACATATAAGTGTCATAGTCAAATAGTTAGTCAGTTCAGATTAGGTCTCTTCCCAACAGTCATAACAATTAATTACAATCTATCAAATTCGAAATTTGGATTTTCCATAAATGGAAAATTTGAATTTAGTAAAAACGGAATAGTTTTCTAACAAATTTTGAATTTCAAAAATAATTTATTTTTGGGGATGTCACATCCTTTCCCCCTTCAATAAAACACTGTCCTCAATGTTCTTTCCTTTCTTGGAACATGATTGGATGAGATTTCTGAAAATCTGTCTCCAACTCCCAAGTGGCCTCCTCAGGACTAAAGTGCTTCCATTGCACTTTTACCTGAGTGATGGTTCTATTCCGAAGTGCTATTTCTCTCCGGTCTAGAATGCGCAGGGGTTCCTCTTGAAACTCGCCTTCTGGTTCCACCTGCACCAAGTTCCAATCGATCATATGAGTAGGGTCATGGACATACGTTTTCAATAAGGAAACATGAAATACATTATGAATTATTAAATTAGATGGGAGTGCAAGATGGTAAACTACAGGTCCAATTCGAGCTAATATCTTGAAGGGCCCACAAAACCTGGCTACCAACTTGGCACAGTTCCCGATTTTTAGTGAACTCTTTCGGGATTTGAATTTTAAGTAAACATGGTCTCCCACTTGAAATTCTAAGGGTCTTCTTTTCTGGTCTGCATATCTTTTTTGTCTGTCTTGTGCCTCTTTTAAGTTATGTTGCACCCTTCTTACCATACTTTCTATTTCTTGGAGCATTTTGGGTCCAACCATGAGTCGGTTAACTGGATCATCCCAACTAATGGACATATTGCACTTTCTGTTGTATAGTACCTCGAAGGGGCTCAATTTAGCGAAAGTTTGGTACCCATTTTTATATGCGAACTCTACCAAGTGCAGGTAGTCTTCCCACTTACTCAGTTTGGTCCTTATGTACATGCAGAGCATATCTTCTATGATCTAATTTGTTCGTTCAGTCTGTCCATTCGTTTGTGGATGGTAACTCATGCTGAAATTCAAATTAATATTTATCCCTGCAAACAATTATTTCCAAAAAGTGGACGTAAATTTTACGTCTCTATCTGAGATCACCATTTTAGGAACACCATGCAGTCTAAAAATTTCTTTAATAAATATTTCAGTGATATTTATAGCTTTAAAAGTAGATTTCACAGGGATAAAGTGTGCAAACTTACTGATTTTATCGATTACAACCATGATAGATTCGTTCCATTTTTTATTTTTGGGCAAACCTGTAATATTTTTGGGCAAACCAGCGATATGGTCTCCCATTTCCATTCTGGTACTGGTAATGGTTGTAATAGGCCGGTTGGATGCTGGTGTTCGACCTTTACCTGTTGACAATCCTGGCACCTAGCCAAGTATTCTGTTGTTTTTCCTTTCATATTAGGCCAATAGAAAAGTTTCTTGAGTGTTTTTATCGTCTTCTGGTATCCTGGATGACTAGAATACGGTTTCTTATGCACTTCATCAAGGACTGTTATCTTTAACTCTTTTGAATCGGGTATGTAAAGTCTGTTATTAAATCGTAGTAACCCACTTTTATCGATACTCAGATCTGGTTTTTCTGAGTTTGTTGTAGTGTCATGTAATTCTGGCACTAACTTAGTGTAATTTTCGTCATTAATACCTACCATCCTTATTCTTTGTTCCTTATTGCTTTCTTCCCTGCTGACGTTTATCTCAAATATCTCATGGACTCTTCTGCTTAGAGCATCTGCTACCTTATTTTCCTTACCTTTGATATGTCTTACCTCAAATTCGAATTCCCTAAAAAAGTCTAGCCACCTTGCTTGCCTTACATTAAGATCTGGTTGGTTAAACATGTACTTCACCCGTTGTTATTTGTCAATAGTATCAACTTTATGCCCATTATGTAGTGTCACCACATTTTTAAGGCGTGTATTACTGCTGCCAAGTCTAAATCATGAGTGATGTAATTTCACTCATGTTCCTTTAACTTCCAGGACTCATAGCAAATAACGTGTCCTTGAGTTAGGACACCACCTAGTCCTTCATTACTTGCATCTACATAGATTGTAAAGTCTTTATCTAGGTCTTCTACCTTTAAAATGGGTGCAGTCGTTAATAATTCCTTCAACTTATAAAAACTATCTTGGAACTTCTATGAACAGTTAAACTTGGTCCCTTTCTTTTGTAATGTTGTGATGGGGTAGGCTATTTTGGAATACCCCTCTATAAATCTGTGATAATATCCGGTGATTCCAATGAATGATCGGATGCCCACTACATCCTTTGGTACCGGCCATTCCATAATGGCTCTTACTTTCTCATGGTCGACTGCAATGCCCTCTGCAGAAATTACTTGTCCTAGGTATTGTATCATCTTTTGATAAAAATCACACTTATCGAATTTAGCATATAGTTGGTGTTTTCTCAAAGTTTGCAGGTCGTTTCTTAAGTCTTCTTTGTGTTCTTCTTCTATTTTTGAATATACCAGTATATCGTCAATAAAAACCAACATGAATTTGTCCAAGTATTGACTAAAAATACTGTTCATTAAGCACATGAATGTGGCTGACATGTTAGTGAGTCCGAAAGGTATGACCACATATTCGTAATGTCCATATCTTGTTCGAAAGGCAGTCTTGATCATGTCCTCATCTTTTATCCTAACTTGATGATATCCATATCATAAGTCCAACTTCGAAAAGATCTTTTCCCCACCTACTTGATCGAACAGATCATTTATCCTAGGTAAGGGGTACTTGTTTTTAATAGTCACTTTGTTTAATTATCTATAGTAGATACATAGTCTTAGAGTACTGTATTTCTTCTTCACAAAGAGAACGGGTGCTCCCCAAGGTGAAACACTTAGTCTGATATATTCTTTGTCCAATAACTCCTACAGTTGTATTTTCAATTCTGTCAATTTTGGTATACTCATTCGGTAAGGTGCTTTCGAGATAGGGGCTAAACCAGGTAGTAGGTCTATGGAGAAGTCTATTTCTCTTCTAGGGGGTAATTCAGATATTTCATCAACAAAAACGTCTCTGAAATCGCGTAAAACAACAAAGTATCCCAAGTTAGGTTTGTCTTTCTTTTCTAACAGGTTTGTTACTTGGATGGCATAAACTTGGCATCCCTTTCTCATACATTTCTTGAATTGCATCACAGAAACTTGTTTAACTGATACTGGTTTTGGTATACCTTGGATTCTTCTAGTGGCATCATAATCGTTTTTATAGTTAAGTGTCTTTGTATAACAATTGAGTACTTCCTTGTGCTTTTCCAACCAATCCATTCTGATAATCATATCATAAGATCCTAGTGGTAGGATGTTCAAATTTGTCCTTATGTTTTGATCATCTAAGCTGAACTCAAAATTAGAAATAAAGTCAACTACTTTCCTTTTAGTTCTAGTAGCTAGTTGTACCAGCGATGATTTTGTGTGCTTCAGTTTCTTAAGTTTATTTGACTCTACTATACTAGGAGTAATATAACTTAATGTAGCTCCAGGGTCAATTAAAATAGAAATTCGAGTGGTATTGATTTTACCTTCGATTTCTACCACAGAGGACTAGTGGTCATCTTGCCAACCATCTATGGTTGCATTTATCCGATCCAGGCTTCTTCCCACATCACCCACCGTCGAGGCTTCTTGCAAGTTATGAACAACAATTATGTTTGCTGAACTTAAACATGGACAGTTCCTCCTTAGGTGATGTTCTCCACATTCCCAACACTTTAACGGTTCATGGGGGTTGTCCCCAAACTTCTTCGTTACCATATTTACCGTTTTACCGCTTCCTAGCGTATTCAGATGGTTGGAGTGAAAATCTTTTCTCAGAAAGCTTTTTGCTGCATTCCGATAAGGAGATGGCTGGTATCCCTTCTTCCACTGGCTCATTCGATCTTGTTTCTTATCTTTCCAGGCTTTGGGAAACTTTGCCCGTTGTTTATACTGTTCGTAGAACATTCGTGCTTTCCTGAATACTTCACTCAAGGATTTGGGTTTGTCAAACTCAATTATGTCCCTATAGGAATGTGGTAAATAGCTTAAGAGTCGCTGGATTTTCACCTTATCCAATCGGATGTAAGGTACGAACCTTAGTTATTCCAGGAATTTATTTATAAGGTCCTCTATTGTCATCTGTCCAAGTCTTAACTCGTAGAATTATTTTGTTTTCCTTTTGTAGTATCTTTCAGATAGGTACTGTTTCTTGAAATATTTATTGAAGTCAGACCATTCCATCTGTTTTTCTTTTAATCCCTTTGCCAAATTTAGATCTTACCACCAAATGTTGGCCTTTCCTTTCAGGTTGTAAATGGCCATTTTGACTTTCATATTGCTGTAATAGTTGTATATTTGGAAATATGTTTTGATATATAATAACCATGCTTCATCTTCCTCACATGTTTAGGATTCCTCGTCAAATGTAGCAGGTTTAATCTTCTTGAATTCCCCTTCAAGATGATCTACTTGTTTCCTTTTTCTGTATGTTTTTCTTTATCTTCAGCTGAAGGGCTACCCTCAGATGAGCTATCCTCTTTTTCTTCTTCAGGACCAGAGTTTTTGGAGGCCCTCTTACTGACCTCTTCTTCATGGTTATCTTCCTTTGGGATTTTCTTGGTTACTATGCTACGCAATAGGACTTCATTTATCTCTTGTTGTTCCTGCTGTGCTTTCTTCAGTTTTATCATTGTCTGCTTTGAACACCTGCAGTTCAAAAATAAGATTCCTCATTGTTTCTAGTACCTTCGTAGGTGAGCTTCCGTCACTATTCTATCTTGGATCTCCAGGAGGTCCTTTCTCTAGATTTCCTTCCATTATGATTTCTACGTCATCCTGGGCTACCATAATTCACATAAAACAGAAAGGGTTTTTTGTTTGTAACACAAAAAGATTTATTAGTTTTGCATCATATCGAAATATATACTAAGMACTAAAGTGGCCTGTTCAGGTCTAGTGTTGTAACCTTTTTCTCTGATACCATATGTAATGAATCTCATATTTACACAAAAAAAATAAAATTGTTAAATAGTTTCTTGGTGGAAAAAGGGGTTCTAGTCATCCAACTCTGTTGTCGATTGGTTAGGAAATTCTGTAACAATACTTTATTTTAAAGTTACATTACAAAGTCCTTGATAAAACTCTTAAATTCCCTAGACACCGTAAGGTTTTCCTATTTGTGACAAGCATAGAAGGCTATGAGGAAAGGTTCCCAAGTTTATTAGGTAACTCCTTTAAGTATACCTATCGGCTCCGCATACACGATGTAACTCATTTTTATAAAATAACCCAAGCCTTCAAGTTCATGCACATATACACCTATGGTGTTATGGAAAGAATGTCGTAGTTAGTTCTTAATCGTAATAGATAGGGGGGTTCGGATTTTCTCTTACACCAACTAGCTAACCTAACTACCAAGTCTTGGTTAGTTTGTAGTTCTTTAGAAATGGCAGTTGATGGCATGAAAGTACGAGATTCCAAGGCCAGTGGGATGCTGACAGCTAGGATCTAACAATTGTCTCATATTTACACAGGGTGGAAAAGAATGGTTTAACTCGAGTTATGGTGGTGTCCCATCAAAATCCTTCTTTAAGTGTACAAGAAAGATTACTGTGACCAAAGTTTACAGTTCTGTAACTTCATTTAAGGTCGCCTACAAATTCCCTTGTAGTTACTGGCTCCATACCCCAAGGTGTCATATTCACTCTTCCATTGTCACATGGCAATCCATCCTCCTCACTCCTTACATTTACTATGAGGCGACAAGGTGTCGCTTAGGGTTAGAATAGGTTTGTCGCTTTGTCATCCCTGAGTATTCACGAAGTGGGTCGGCATACCCCAATTTCAGAAGCGAAAACTGTCATGAGTGAAGGAGGTTGCCCATGGTGTAACTACCAGTGCGGCCCTTGACTCTGGTAAGTATTCTAAAACACACTACCGAGATAGATAAACAACACAGAGATGTAAACCTTCAGAATTAATGTTAGGTGTTCTATTGTTTTCGTCAGTTTTTGTAGTGATTTCCTTTCTTCTATTGTGCTCTACCTTGCGGTGATTTCTCTGCAAAACTTTCGAAAGATCGCTTGTTGTCTTGGGAAAATGATTTCCTCCCTGAGATTGTCGATATCCATTCCTCATTAGGTGTTTGTATCCCTCTGTAGTATTCGTTGGATTCTTTAGGAGTTAGGGTTGTTCGAAGCATACGCCTCTCCTCCAATAAGTGATGTGCCTTGGTTTTTCTCTTTATTTTATAAAATTTCACAGCAAAAAGCGTAAGTCACAGTATACATACTGGCTTGTTCTTCATTATTCTTATTATCATCTTTCTAAAAGAATCTTGCAGAGGCAGGTTGGTTCTGTGTAAGGTTCAGAAGGATGTCGAATCTTTCGGTTTGATAGGTAATATGTCATATTTTATTTTGTCTTCCCCGAAATGGACTCCACTATAATGTGGATTTAACAGGCTCTTAGTTGGTCCCTCTATTATCATTGTCATCTTCTGTTTCTGTGATACCTTGAATAATTTAACTGGGACTCCTCTAGCACAAATCTCTGTGTGTATCACAAAGTTATGTCATCTTGATGGGCCGATAGTTTGTCTCCGTACTTTGAACACCATAGTGTGATGACTCTACTATTACTGTTGATTTTGTATATTTATTTGTTATAGTTTTTTATTCAAAATTGATTTAGACTTAACCATTTAATCATCTTGGTATGTTGTGTGAAACGTCTATAGTATTACTTCAGTTTCTACTTATAGCAAAGTTTGTATTGTTTTCAAAGTAATGGTTTCGTTATAAGACTTGTTATTGTCACTAAAGGTGGGCCTTGTTGTTGTGAGGACCCATTAGAGATGGTACTGCATTCTCCTCCCTAAGCCCGAACATCTAGACAGATAGCAGGCGATGGGGCAAGGATTCGAACCCATACCTGAACAAGATAAGTATCTTCTTGAGAGGGGAAACCTCAGTCTAACTCCTATAGTCCTATTGCAATCTACTTATTCTGGATTCTTATTTCTTGAATAAAGGATAAAGTTTACTAGATTTGATTTATGTGCACAATCTCTGTCCACACAAGTCTCGGATACCCGTCACTGCCCCTACAAAAAAGGTATATGGGTTTCGAACCTTTCACCCCTCGGCTAACTCAACAGATTCTACCGTCGGCTCAGGGAGTCATGATTCAACTAGCTCTGTTGTATCTTGCTTTGTGTCCACTGTAGCGCTTGTTGGAGTAAACCCTTGGGTCGTCCTCCCATTAATGGAATGATGCCAGTTCCTATATAAGTATTGAATCTATAAATAAGTAAAGAGTCTGGTCGACTGTATAATATACTTCATTTTCTTTAATTATTAAAATACAACCTATTCAAATTCATTCAAAAGTTAATCTGTGTCAAATAAATTCTATCTTTTAAATTCAAACGTTGTACTTATTATTTTTTCTGTTCGACTTTATATTATACCATTGGTCTACCCCATCCTAGAAATAAAAGAGTTTCCAAAGTTTAACAATGGATTTATTGTTATGTTTGGCCTTCTGTGTTCGGTTTTAAAAATTGAATGATCATATATCAGTTAATGATTTAACTTGAGCATTCCCACTCTTTCGCAATTTAATTCCCATTATGACTGTGTGTCTTTCAAAGATTTATCATATTCGGAGCATAGGAGAAACTTCTTAGTAAAACATACATGCATATAGTTATATACACGTGTTTTTCTATGTAGTCATTAGATTTCCGTATTTCTTTATCATGCGTACCAATAATAATTAGATATATACTTGTTACCAATCTATCGTGAAATTCTATTGAATCGGATTGGATGAAGGTCTATACGAAGTGGCCAATAGTGTCCCTAATTTGTTTATACATCTGAATTTGCACTTGCTGAAAATACTTATTTCATGTATTTAGACTAGTTTCAATCTGTTCATGCCTAGATGTAGACACCAAAAATTTCGATTGTACAGGAAATACTTCTATCTTAATGGAAATCCAATTACAGACAAAAGTTACCTCCAGAATTTAATCACACAAATCCATTTGATTATTCTAGGAAAAAATCAAATAAATTCCTAGTTTTCTTACCAATTCTAATTCAATCATAAGGGCTGCCCGGAAAGTGATTTTTAGAAATAATTTATAAAATTGTTCTATAGGAATCTGTACTGCACATATTCATATAATCGAACCATTTTTTCTCAGACTATTGTATCCATACAGACTTTAATAATTACGCTACTTCTGTAACTAATTCCTTCTACAGAGATAGAAATAATTCAATTTAGATGCAACTCAAAACATCTCAGCAGACATGCGGTAAATCAAACAGATGTATTACAACAATTAGAAGTAAATGCTCAATCAGATAAGGGAAGATTGAATATCTGAAGCAACTCGCTGGAAGACAAAAGGAACAATCATGTTCCTCCCAACCGTAGAATAGGGTAGCCAAACTACTTTCCCGATTCACCCCCTATCCTGACCATGAACCCATGAGGGAAAACTTAGAAACTCCTCCTCAGAAATATGTATCAGCTTTCGTAGACTCCTCTTGCCTCACACTCAATCAATAGTGTTCATAACATCAAGGAAAAAAAAGGTAGTCTCCTTTCCCGCATACTTGACAATGTTTTGCCTCCTCACATATGTTATTTATCAATAAAATCTTTTTGCCTAGGTCTTTTTCCCTCCCTTGGGAATTTTTGAAGATTTCTAAATCCCTGATTTTCAAGGGCTTCCAATGGCCAAATCCTTGATGTGCCACTTGTAACAATCAGCCCAGAGGTAGTTCCAACATGTTCCACACTCATGCAGTCATGGTCAGCTAAATTTAACATGGTTGTTCCATTTGTCCTCCTGCAATAAATAAAATAATATTATGTTTACATACAAGTGTCATATTCAAATAGTTAGTCAAGTCAGATCAGGTCTCTGCCCAACAGTCATAATAATTAATTACAATCTATCAAATTCGAAATTCGGATTTTCCATAAATGGAAAAAATTTTCCAAATTTGAATTTACTAAAAATGGAATAGTTTTCTAACAAATTTTGAATTTTGAAAATACTTTATTTTTGGGGATGTCACAATAGCATAATGCCAAATTTAAGTACGTACACTCGCGCGCCAATATTTTTCGCGCATTACAACTCTGCACTACACTGAGCCAAATTTTAGCGTGCGTAGCCATGCACCCTTATTTTCCACTCATCACAAGCTTTTCACTACACATCATGCATTTTTAGTGCACACACCTGCACACATTCATTTTTATTCACATCAATTCCTCATGAATTTCGCTGCAGAAATTGGGGATCTTGCCAAACAAATTCCCAATTTTCACCATAGATATTCTGCAACTATGAAATTTGTTCGATTTCACCCTGATAACACCAATTCAAACTCTCCAACAAAAAATCGTTGTTGGTTGACATTCATGGAGCGATTTTTTTCCCAAACTCAATTCACGAATTGAGAATTTTAATCAACTAATATCGCTCCATCTGTCATGGCTTCCCTGTAACTTAAAATTCAACCAATTCCAGGTTTGAATTTGCTAGAACATATATTAAATTAAGAATATCTCACTACTTGGAAAAATTTCTCAATTTTCCCATGAATTTAACAACAAAAATTGGGGATTTTTCCCTATTCCACACAATTTCTTCTAATTTTTACCATGGACACTCTGTAACTTGAAATTTGGCCACTTTGAAATCAATTCTCTATGAAATTTCACTTCAAATCAACTTGCTCGGCCCATCCAGGCTCAATGTTCAAAACTAGAGCTCTAATGCCATATTGTAACATCCCCAACATCTAACTGGGCTATGCCACATCATTTTTTTTGAACCATATACAAAATTAAAATGTATACACATAGAAACTCTTGTAGAAATTTGTATATAAAAATAAAAAAAGACAAATACATTCTGCAAATGAACAGATTCATACAAAATAATAATAAAAATACACATGCAACACACACAAGAAAAACCCATAAATAATAATGCAACGCATAATTTAACACAATTGTGTGTAGACCTTCCATGAACCGCCCATCCTTAGACCATGTTTCTCATCACTCTCAGCAGTAAGTCACCGTCGATCTAGGACTAAACTCCACCCGAGTAAAGGGATTCCTAACTAGAATGATGTATCTCAGATAATAGGAAAAAACTCCATCACAGGTGCCAACACAAACTAATAGTCTACAGTCTCTCATTCCCCACATGCCTTTACCACCTTAGGAAGTGTGCCCCTTCTTTGCTCAATAGTCCTTCAACTTCCCTACTTCCTTTTTGGGCTTCAACAACATAGAGGAATAAAAGTCTCAGATCCCTGTAGATGCAGTTTGGCACCTTTGGAAAATCAATTCCCAACAATTCTCTCACGTAGAGAGAATTTCTCATGGGCCTAACAACCCACCTCTTTATTCCAACTCCTAAGCTAACTAGGTACATGTATAGGTATGGGTACGAGTATGTATATAAGTACAGGTACGGGTATGGTACTGGTTTAGGTACGATATAGGTATAATGATAGTAACATAATGGTACGGTGGACAGTTGAATGAGTCTCTGAATGATGATGGAAAATGAATGGAAAAATGAACTAAGTCCAAACTATATGTTTGTATGTTCCCAACTTGACACTTGTCATGTTGAGAGCTACTTTGGCCCACTTGTACCCATCTTTAGAACTTAGGATAAAATAATTATCCATACTTTATACTTTAAGGAATATTAATATAATATTCTTTTTTGGTTTAAGATCCCTATCTTATCCCCTTATCCTTCAATTTTAGCCCTCCCCTAGTCGAGTTTAGTCCCCCATACTCTTTTTTCATGGTCAGTCTGCACGCAATGATGTATTATATTAATGACAAGACATATACAAAAATAGGCTCACTAGCCTTTAGCATCTAGCCTCTCCCACCTAATTCAACACATAAGTCTCCTAGCTTATAATAACTGTGTCACGAGCCCATACAATACAACATATACAAAAATGGCTCCCTAGCCTCAAAATCATGCGCACTTAAGTTTGTTGCATGTGGTTTCTTGGAATGTGCACACTTCATCATTTTAGTGCATAGTACATGTGTGCACTATACCATGGAAGGTGCATGCAAAAATGATATCAAACAACTCACCATCTTAAGTACATTTTCATTTACATTTACAGTTGGGGTTCGGCCTAGGGGTATTACATCCTTGCACTTTTTCCATTAGCACAAAAATCCTCAAACGCCCAAATGATCAAATCACTACTTATAATACTAAACCTTAACATGGAAGAATTTTCTTACCCAAAGTTGAACCTCAAAAATATTATTTAAATTTTTTTAAAAGAATATTTAATAAATATCATATACCTCAAACCCTTTTACCAAAACATAAAGGGTCTACCTCTTATCATTTATTTACCAAAGCGATCCTTCATGTGCATAATTCCACTATCCTTTAATAAAGTCGATCCTTTAATAAAATATGTCTTAAGATTAATGAAACAAAGACCTTCAGACCTCATGCTTTGTGCATATACCTTGATTTTGGTGCATGCATATACCTTCCACGATTATCGCTCCTCCGTAAGGCTACACCGGTTATCATACACAACTATCGCTCCACCCTCTAGCCGTGAGATGCATTGATAAAACAAGTCTGAGACCAATTATGGTCCCTTTTCTTACCACTGAGATTTTAAATATTTCTTTCCATCGAAAAACCCAACAAAACAAACCAAAATTCCTTCTATACTTTAGACATGCAATGAGAATTCATAGCAACTAACCAATATCTCCCTGGCAAGGAATCCATCCTTCATCCTCCACAACTTCAATGAAAAATAAAACTCGATATTATTGTCTATTGCTTTCTTCTCTGTGCACTGATTTCCAACAACTACAATCTCTTCTCCTTCATTCTCAGATCTTTCAACTATGTGCTCTGATACCACTAGTTATGAAGCGAAAGAATTAACGTAACAAGATTCTAATAACAAAGAAAATAAAACCAAGAACAAACCAAACACAACAACAATCACACAATTGACATAATGATTTATGTGGAAACCCAAGACGGGAAAAAAACATGGGGCAATGATAATTGGTATTCTTATTATGCAAGGGAGAATTACAATAGCCAATGACATGCATACAACCATCCTCTCCTCTATTCCCCCACATTGCACTCCATTGTATTGCGTCTTGAAACCTCTACAGGCATGCTAGTTATATAGGATCAATTATATGGCTAAACAAACTCGTTACAACCTGGTCCATTAGTTACACATACTGTTCATTGATGAGTGCATGCATGCACATTCTAAATTTAGCTAATGTGCATGCTACCCCATGGGAAATTAGTTGGCACTTTTTCAACATAGATGATATCCTTAACTATACCACGCGTTTGCTCAGTATGCTAGAGTGACCTCCTTCAGTGTTGTTTTTGGTATTTTATAACAACAAAATGAACGATAGGTTTAGGTAAGGATGCTTTCAGGTGTGCTTAGAGGGATAACAAAGTACCCGAAAAGTATGTGTAAGATTAAATCAATAACAATTTTTTTCTAATGTTGTACTACTCCCCAAGTATCAAACACAAGTGTACATAAGTATATAACTAAGTGACTCACTTTTTTTAAGTATATAACTAAGTGACTCACTTTTTTTCCCTAAGTGTATGCTAGGTGTACTTTGACCCTATAAACAAATGATTCTTTATATTTAAACACAAGTCCAAACATATTCAAAAAAATAAAAAAAATTTAGGTTCCATGAGTAGAAATAGTAAATTATGAGCAAGCCATTGAAAAATAGGAGAAACAATGATATTAAACATATAGAAAATAAATATTTTTGTGGCTAATCCAAAAAGAGAGAGAAACATTCAAGAGCCTCTTCAATGGGGTGACCTCCAATTGTGTAGAGCTCCAATACAAGGACAATACTTAGCAAAACAGTACATAGCCTTCATTTTATAAACAATTTATCTTTAGTAAAACCCTAACTACTTGTGGTATCATCATTAATAAGTACCAACAACTTAGTGGACTTTATTGAATAAATATAACTCTTTTACATTGAATATCCATCCATTGACTACCTAATGGGCCTTATTAAAAAATGATGGTCTCGTACATTAATTGACTAACTACTAATTACCCAAAGTAAGAAGGTTAGGTAGAACCCTCAATAATGCAGGGAGGCTGGTGGTAGGGTCTCTAACAAGAAAACAACAACAATGGAAGAAAGGAATACAGAACTCCATGTACGCAAATCCTGCTCCTCTTGAATGATCAACCTCATGCCACCTTTAAAAAAAATATCCAACCTATAATATGAGAATTTGTTTCACGAGGTTGTATTATGCATACCTCAAGACTATACCACTACCCTACCTTCAAGTGCTCACGTGACTTGTTTAAAACACAAAAAATATAGGCATTGTATAAGTGTTCTATTTTTTGTCCCGTTTTAATATCTTACTTAATGAAATCACAATTTATCTTGTTTGAATTGTGTTTCCCAATGCAGTAAATGGATTTAGCTGTCGAAAACCCCACGTAAAACTCACATATACACAAAATTAACCACTCAAATATGCGAATCCAACAATTTCTCACCGAAATTCGAGCAAATATCCCCCAAAAAAAAATAAATTCATTTTTAAAAAAAAAAAAAAAAAAAAAACAAAATGTAGAAAGTTTAGACAACGGAAAAAATATTTCATTTGAAAATCCTTAAAGGAATCACAATCACATAAATCTACAATGAATCATAACAATGGTGTTATCTTTGAAGCTTAAACTTAATCAAATATCAAGAAATGTTTTCATTTTGTTTGGGATATTGATGATGGTGATGATGATTAACGCCCACTAAGACCTAGTTGGTCTATGAGACCCTACAGGGTAAGGATTACTTTGTGATTTTTGGAATTTTGTTTTTATGCTCAAAACATTAAGAGAAGCTCCAAGATCATCAGTTTTGTTGAGTTAAGAGGTTAGAAGGTTGGTAGTGTGACACATACTTTGAAAATGAGATCCAATCTACATAAAAATGATTTTCATCTTCATCCTTCTTATGTCACAGCAGGACACACTCTTCATGCCGATGGGTTTTTTTAAGGAATTGACCAATGCCCGCCACCATGGAGGTAGTGAGAATTTGTTCTTATCTTAGCAATCCATCTTTTTCTTTACACTTGTCAAAAAGATTACAGATAATTTTGATCTTTAGATTAAGGTTACTTACATCATTATAATACCTTAATTTTTTTCATAGAGTCTTTATTACACCACATTTTCTCCTTAAGTTTTGATTTGATGATACTTTTAATAGTATTCCGCTTTTCCTCAAAATAATGTCTTCCATGATTCTCAATAGTTTTTCATGATTCCCAATGGCTTAGCCAAGACTGACATCTTTATGCCATCCTGTTGAGTAGATGGTCGCTACCATAAAAATTGCCATGTACCCCTTCAAAGTTTGAGGATGTTAGCTAAACCACACATAAAACCATACTAGAATTTGACCATTAAGTACGGTTTCTCTTCCATCATGGTTTAGCTCATTATTTGTGCAAGGGGTTCTGGACTAGCTCATTATTTACAGTAAGGGGTTTTGAGCTTCAATCAGTCCAAACCATGGAAAAATTTTTGTTTGTGAAATTATGAGTGTGGCTATTTAGAAGAGTGCGTTTGGTTAGTGAAAAGAGAACGCTGAGTTTGAGTAGTTGGAAAGTGCAATATTTCCCTCCAATCGGAAGCACTCACGATCATTAAATTTGTTTGGGGGGATTCTGACTGTGGCTAGTCAGAAGGGTGCATTTTCTTACACGCCGAGTTTGAATATTGAAATGTGTCATGGAAGGTGCAATTTTGAGCCTGGTGATGCTGTCAGGTAACTAACGTGCTGACACGTAGGCTTTGTGAGGGCCGCGTATATGGATTATCAAAATGTCAGAGTCACCATCTCAAACTTTTGAGTGTGGACTGTGCATTTTTGAATATTTTTGTCACAACCACTTCTTATTTACTACTCGGCAATGCTAAAACTCATCCACGTACCTTATAACTAATTAAATGGGTGAATCAAGTGGTTGCATGAATATCTTATGTTCCATTCTTTAGAATCGGTATTGACCGTTCATTTTCAGTTGTCTCTCGTTTCTATGACTGTTATAAATATGGTCGAATCAAATATCCAATGGTTTTTTTACTGATCAGTAACCGTAATACCTCGAGATGCCATATGGGGACCATCTTGGCGACCTGTTGTTATTTGGTGTACTCCCAACAAAACCATCTGCATGCTTAAAAAAATAAAATGAACTCATTAATTTCACCTAATCCCATACTGAGAGTAGGGCTGCACCGCAGCTTTTGTATGTGTCGTTATCCACATGTCAGTCTTCCCAGGGTACCTACCGCCCTCATTCTGATATATAAATCTAAACAAAATCTGTATCAGAGTTGATGAAATGAATACAGTGCATTATCTTCTTCCTCATCCAAGTGATCTGGAGCAGTAGAGAATATTGTATATTTTATTGTGAAGTGTAAGGCAACAACAATTTACTTACCCAGAGAATATTGTATATTTTATTGTGAATTGTAAGGCAACAGCAATTTATTACTTTTCCTATTTATGATATTGCATATTTTATTGTGAATGGTAAGGCAACAACAATTTACTTATCCAGAGAATATTGTATATTTTATTGTGAATTGTAAGGCAACAGCAATTTACTTATCCTATTCCGATAAATAGGAAAAAGGGTTTGGACAGAATCATCAAAGAACAATTTACTTATCCAAAGAATATTGTGTATTTTATTTGGAATTGTAAGGCAACAACAATTTACTTATCCTATTCACATAAATAGGAAAAAGGGTTTCGACAGAATCATCAAAGAGCGTGAGGTTCAGCGATAATAAGTTCAGATCATAATGTAGCCTAAAGTTTAATGATAATTGATAATTTTGTGATTGATTAGGGTTGTATTTTAAAGTGTAGTTTAAACGTTTTATTTTTTGGTATTTTTTGGAATGTTATTCATTTAATTTTGATTTATATTTTGTGATAAATTGTTGAATTTGAAGATTTGAATGGTTAAGTCTATATAATCTGAGTGTCTCAGGGATTTTTCAATAAGATGAATCTATTTATGCATTCAAAAACCTGATTACAACTTAAAATACCAAAACTTGGAATATTTAAACAACACTGTATTTTAAGAGTTGTGACCCTGGAAAATTTAAAATTTCTCCATTGGAAATTTTAATGTTTTACTCAATTAGACATAGTTAATGAAAAAACTAGAAATGTTTTGAATTTGTTTTTATAAAACTTTTTATTTATTTATTTATTTATTAATAGTACAATGTAAGATATCACAACAATATTTCAACTATTTATTTATAATCAAAAGTTTATTCATAATCATTAATATAAATTGAATCTAAATATAGAGATAACACTCTATCTCATAACTATACAAAATAAATACAATTAATAAATAATTAATGTATATAATTGTATTTATTTTTAAATAAGAAAACAAATTGCTATGTTACTTAAATTCAAATCTCAACAACTATTATAATATGATAATATATAACAATCAATTCAAATATCAAAAATTGTATTATAATAATAATAATAATAATAATAATAATACCCTACCTTACCTTACTCTCTGGATTTGAATTTGTGACTTGTGACCTTTTAAGAGGAAACAAATGTTCTTAACTATTAGGTCCACTCAAACTGTATAACCATATAATAATCATCAATTCAAATATCAACAACTATTATAATTATCAACTATTATAATACGATAATAATACGATAATATATGAGAAAAAACAATGCTATCTTAACTTAAATTAAAATCTTAACAACTAAAAATTACTATCTTACTTAAATTCAAATCTCAACAACAAAAAATTACTATCTTACTTAAATTCAAATCATAACAATCAATTCAAATATCAACAATTATTATAATCAACTATTGTAATATGATAATATATAACGATCAATTCAAATATCAACAACTATTATAATATCATTATATATAACAATTAGCCACACCTTCACTCCTGTGAATAGAACAAGTCTAATTCAGAATATTCACAGGTTCTGTGAGAAATATAAATTTTAGCTGAAGACTGGTCATTACGATAGAGGATTTCACTCTGGTAAAGAGGATTTTACTCTGGTAAACAAAACAAGTCTAATATGCAGGCTGGTCCTTACGATAGAGTATTTCACTCTTGTAAGCAAAACAAGTCTTATTAAGAATACTCACAGGTTCTGTTGAAATAAATAAATTTTAGTCACAGACTGTGTTCACTGAAACTAAAAAGCAAAACAAGTCTTATTAAGAATACTCACAGGTTCTGTTGAAATAAATAAATTTTAGTTACAGGCTGTCTTCACTGAAACTAAATTTCCAATAGTATATCATAGTGATTATCTGGTTTACTCATAATATTTATGATCGGTATCAGCCATTCCTAAATAATTAAATCACCCAACAACTGAATCATTTGATATCCATATAAATGGATTTCTAAGCAATGCCATTCTCCACAAAGTTTTGTAAACTCGCAGCGTTAGTGCGTGGACTTAGGTTTGATAAACATGGAATTTTATTTGAGACTTGACCTTGGCTATATCAAAAGCCAAATTGGAATGAAAAGGAATTCAAAACAGAACTATTTGGAGATTAGATTTATTCCGATCATCAATTCTTTAATTGGTAGGTTTAAGCAAATTAATACGGGGAACCTGGTATTTTAGACTTGCAAAGGAATGGATAAGTGTGATAGCCACCAGTGTTATAATAACATTATTTTCTACATGCCATTCTCGATGTCTACATCGAATGCATGCACGTTCTCTAATCCGAACAACCAGAGCAGCAACTTCCGTCAACTGTTTGGAGACCAATGTGACAGCAAATTTTTACTTTATGATCTGGCTGAATACAGTCGTTAGATGGCCTGATTCCACTGGAGAACTCCTTAGAATTACTTGAGGTGCCTTCTGCTGAACTGAAGAACGGCAAAGCAATTGATAATTCAAGATTCACATCCTCGTTATCTGCAGTATCATGAATGCTAGAAATTACCTTCTGCCCTGACGAAGCTGGCGAAGTCTGCTGCTGGAGAAAATCAGTCAATACCTCATTACGCTTACAACGTCGCTTGGCTAATCCATGATTCTCGCTGGAGGGCTCAAAAAAGTCATGGTATGGCTTTAAAGGGAGATGGGTATAGGGATCCACTCCCCCTCCTAACATTTTTCTCTTAATGTGAGTGTTCCAGTAATTCTTTATCTCGTTATCTGTTCGTCCTGGCAATTTGCTTGCGATCAGAGACCACCTGCAAAATACATAAATGCATCAATATTTGTGCTTATATGAGTGGCCCAAATGTGACTGTGATACCTGCAATCAAAACCACTTTCTTACTTGTTACCCAACATAGAATGAAGTTTGATAATGATCTCATCTTCTTCTGGGCTGAAATTGCCCCGTTTGAGGTCAGGACGGAGATAGTTTATCCATCTAAGCCTGCAGCTTTTACCGCACCGCTGCAGCCCTGAGAAGAGGTTAAAAGCAGATTGCAGAACTTATCATTACAAAGCAATGAACGAACAGAGAAAACAGATCAGTACATAGACGAACAAAGCAAAACAACAGATGCGATATGGAAAAGAATGGAACCAGCGGCGTTTGGAAGGGAACGCCAGCAGCCTTCTCCATGGGCTTGAATATATGCAATGAGTGCCTCATCTTCATCTTTAGTCCAAGCGCCTTTCTTTGTATGGATTTTTTCGCAGCAAGGAGCTCGACCCATCTCGCAGCTTGTAGGGCTTCACTAACCCATGCGCTCTTTCAAACTAAGACTACACATTTAATCCGACAATTAGGTTGGGGAAAGGTAGGGGAGCGAGCTTTCGCTTTCAATGACAAGCACATAATTGGCTTATTCTTATTATATTGTCTTTGGTAAACCTAATTATCGAACGCAGCTAAGAGTGTCGACATCTCAACGGTGATGAAATGGAGATTTTATATTGGGAGATAAAAACTTGGAAATTCATTGTAGGAAAAGTTTCTTCTACGTAAATCAAGAGACATTAAGTTTCCTCAAATGGAGAATTGGTTCCTCTCTATTTAAGATGTACCATAAAAGTCATTCATCGTAGTTTAGCTCATAATAGATGTTAAACAACGCATATAGTACGCATCCTTCCCTACGAGGCCAGGGACAAAGTAAAATGTTATTATGAGCACATGCATTCATAAAATAAAAATAATTAAATAGACAAAGTAAAATGTTATTATGAGCAAATGCATTCATAAAATAAAAATAATTAAATATTTATAAAATAAAAGGTAATGACTTTGAGATATTTCTTCAAGTGAAATAGTACATCATAAATATCAGCTTAGATTTATTTTAATTTAGAATTTGAAATTTGTATATATTTAAAAAAATCAAGATAAATTTACAGTTAAAATAGATATATATATATAAAAATAAAGACTATACTATTTAAATATATATTTTATGGTTTACATTGTAATATTTTTTTATTATTTTTATCTTTTTTAAATGTTATTTTCAACTTTGTGTTAATCACAAAACTAATTACACATCATCTTGTCAAGGAATAATGAATTTTTCATATTGATAAATAAAGTTGATATAAAATTAATTTACTTAAATTTAACATTAAAATATTTTAATTATAGTGGACATTGAAATATTTGTTTGTTATAATATTTTTTAAATGCAACTTGTCAACTCCATGTTGAATTAGGAACAAATTACAAATCCACGTCCATTGAAGTATAGAAAGCATCTTTCAACATAATAAATAAAAAATATATAATACAAATTCTTTAAAACTTCTATTATCACATTCAAAACAGTTATAAATAATACAATCAAAATAATTCTAACCTTAATTATTCATTTACATGTGAAAATAATTCTCACATTAATTATTCATTTCCTTGTGGTATTAATATTTTCTAATATAAACCGTGGATGGGGTGACACCTAGCCGAGGGGAGGTCGTGCAACACCCATGCATAACTTGTCATAAATATGGTCGACCACAACCCCAAAGCCCATTCTTGGATGAAGGACGACCATAAATGCTTACAGAGGGAGGGAGGGAAACGCCCCTATGCAAGATTAATGGTGCCCTCACCGATTAATTGTAGGGGGATGACGTTGGGTATGGGGGAGGTTGCACAGTCTTATCATCTCCTTACTTAATTCTCCAGCTCAGCCATGGAATTCACCATTCTTCTTTTGTGCTCTGTCTCTTTTCTTTGCTCAAGGATCTCACTCTAGTCCTCTCAGACTTCTATGGCCTCATTCTCAGAGTTCTTCGGCTTCCAGGCTCCACCATGTTGAGAGAGAGAGAGGGACCCAGGAAGGGACCCTCCTAGTAATATTACGCCACAAGGCAAAGACGACTACACAATTTGGAGAGGGATTTATCTATAGCCTAGACGCAACTAACCATGAAGCCACCCATGCCTCCAATTTCCTTCATGGAGGAGGAAATCATGGAGGAACCAATTTAGGTTCCACTATCCTATACATGGTCATGGATGCCTAAGATAGCCCCAACACCAACATTGCAACTACAGATCCAGCGAAGACCATGGAAGGCACCACTTCAATTGTCCACGAGGAACTGCCCACGACAGACTGGTCAGTTGAGCCCCCACTGCTCAACCCAGTTGCAGATTGTGACCAGAGTCCACCCAGTCTCTTCAGACCAGAGCAGGTGGAGCTCATTTTTGAAATGAGGGGCTACATGATGGAGCAACTCCTCTGGCATACACTCATTAGCATTCGAATAGACATGTTGTTCGATGCCTTCTCAAACACGCCAGTCAAGAAGAGATGCTCTACCTGCGTGCATCCCTTTGCACTCATACCCAACAAGGGAACTCCACATAGTGGCTCTCTAGATGGTAGGTTCCATTGTTCTCATAGCCCTCCTAATGTTTAAATTTGTTTAGTCCTCTGCGCCTTGCTTACATGGAAATGGAGTTGTGTTCTTGTCTACCTGTTCTTGTTCTCTGTTTAGTTTTATGTTTGGTTTGAATTATCATCTTTTGAATGTATGTCCAAATAGGATTGTGAACACCACAAGATGCCACTTGCTTTGGTTTCCAACTAAATGGCGGAGCAAGTGGTGGTTGTTATTTTTGGCCGAAAGAACAAATGACTGCCACCTATTTCGGTTTCCACTAATTTGACAAAACAAGTGACAAACTTATAACATATATCAGTTTTGTATAATAACAACAAATTAATAAGGAAATACACCTTTTTTATTTAAAAATATATATATTTCCTAATATAAATATGGTTACCCATTTCCTTTTCTAACATTAATTATCCACTTCCCTTTTGTTTATGGTATTTGTCTACTATAATTACTCATCTCCAAGTAATTATCGCGTTTTTCCTAATCTCGAATTTATTCTTTACCGATTTGATGGTAAGGATACATGCAATCTGGTATAGTCGTGGACAATATCACAAGTGGATCTATTTATCTTATCGCTTAAGAAATATCGATAAGACACCTTAACTTGTTCAATATTTGCATATAATATTCAAATTTTCTCCATCTTCACCATTCCCGAATTATTATATTTGTTCGAGTTATTGTTTTGAAGTATAGTTTCGTGATTCTTGTTAACATTGTAAATGTTTATTTACTCTTTAATCTTGTATGGGATTTAAATTTAAAATGAAATCAAAAAATATAATATTTTAAAAATAATATAAGAAATATTATTGAGAAGAAAATAATATAATAAGACCCAAATTTTATAAAGAGATTAAATAATGAAGATATACAAATTATATACATATTGTTACCTCCCCATGGTTTGTCTAGTTGAATCTTGTGAGTGTGCATCAATAGAGGGCATGCGGCATGGCGATGTTTCTCATTTGGTTACTTGGCCACACCAAGGATACTTTTTCCCGATACTTTGTTCTAGGCTATTAGCAAGTCACACTCCTACTCTAGTGCAACTCTTGTATACTTAGACAATTGTTACTAGTTTAACACTTAGTCATATTTAAGCATACATCCATGAACATGAGAAGCCAAGAGAACAACAACTGAATAAATGAAAGACATACACAGATATAGTGTGGATGGCACAAATCGAGCCTAATACCCAACTAAGTCTTTGTTATTGCAAAACAATTACATTATGATCCCTACTGAGTTGGTTTACAACTTGGAAGTCACGTAACTTGCCTCACCTCACCAAGATACTCATACACAGATTCGTCACACCGAGACACTCTATCACAACTATCTCTGCAACGTCGTGTGGTGCACCTCAACCATTCCCTCAACTGCAGAATTTTTTTCTCTTCATTTCCATAGACTTCACAAATTCCGGTCTTGTTTCACACATGCTTCCAAAAGACTCGTGTTTCCAGCCTTCCCCAAAATCAACCTAGAATAAGTTCGCCCAACTATGTCCACCAAATCCACCTCAAGGCAGCACAAGTCCTCCCATGTGGAGCTACTTGGATCATTGATAGAGGGAGCCCCTCTTCGTATAAGCCTTCTTTAGAACCACAGAGCTCCTCTTTCTCTCCTTGTCTTCAAATCTTCCTTCCTTGGTTGTGTTCCCTTATTCTCTTATAGGGACTCCAAAGGTCACCATCATGAATTTTTGCATCCTTTGGGGGTGTTGTTCCCCTTTTTGAATCCATGTGTCCAAATGAATTGTTATGCCCCTTCACATACCAAATAACATAAAGGAATCGTTTCCCCCCTTCGCGAACGTGGTCGCCTAAATGAACCCATCCGCTCATTAGTTTTCCTTCCCCTTAGGATCGATGCACCCCAACCTGTTGGGTATGTGTTATATTCTTTGCATGTGTGTGTGTGGACACATCAGATATGACAACTGCATCTGGCGATCCCTCGTACTAGTGCTCTGTTTGTGTAATGAATAAAAGAAAGGTTTTCCCGGTTGAGGGTTTCCAATATAAATCTATGTGTACTATGTGAATGAGCCATTGATTAATTTTTGTTTTGCTTAAAAATATATATGCATTGCTTTACTTCGGAGGTTTAAAATTTACATGTGGTATCAAAGCTCATTTTTGGCTTTAGAGAGAAGCCTTTGTTGTTGAGGGTTTGGCTTGGTCTTAATAGATCAAGTTTATCTTGGGTCTGTGATAAACCTGGGTTTGGTGGGAGCTTTTGCAGTGGTGATTTGAGTGCAAAAAGAGGAATGACAAGCTCTTTTAGAATCAAGATAGATAAGTTAAACGGTAAAAACTTTGA
>SNQJ01S0010295.1:112824-146278 GCA_010110895.2 Picea sitchensis
TCTTTAAAATATTTCAGCAATATTTATAACTTTAAAAGTAGATTTCACAGGGATAAAGTGTGCAAACTTACTGAGTTTATCGATTACAACCATGATAGAGGCATTATGTTTCTTAGTTTTGGGCAAACCTGTAATAAAGTCTAGCGATATGGTCTCCCATTTCCATTCTAGTACTGGTAATGGTTATAATAGGCCAGCTAGATGCTGGTGTTCGACCTTTACCTACTAACAATCCTGGCACCTAGCCAAGTATTATGTTGTTTCACCTTCCATATTAGGTCAATAGAAAAGTTTCCTGAGTGTTGTTATCATCTTCTGGTATCCTGGATGACCAAAATACGGTTTCTTATGCACTTCATCAAGGACTGTTATCTTTAACTCTGTTGAATCAGGTATGTAAAGTCTGTTTTTAAATCGTAGTAACCCATTTTTATTGATACTCAGGTCTGGTTTGTCTGAGTTTGTTGTAGTGTCATGTAATTATGCCACTAACTTAGTGTAATTTTCATCATTAATATCATCTGTCCTTATTCTCTATTCCAAATAACTTTCTTCTCCGCTGACATTTATCTCAAATATCTGGTGCACTCTTCTGCTTAGAGCATCTGCTACCTTATTTTCCTTACCTTTGATATGTCTTACCTCAAAGTCGAATTCTCTCAAAAAATCTAGCCACATTGCTTGCCTTGCATTAAGATCTGGTTGGTTAAACAGGTACTTCACCCCACTGTTATCTATCAATAGTAGAAACTTTCTACCCATTATGTAGTGTTGCCACATTTTTAGGGCATGTATTACTACTGCCAATTCTAAATCATGAGTGTCGTAATTTCGCTCATGTTCCTTTAACTTCCAGGACTCATAGAAAATAATGTGTCCTTCTTGAGTTAGGACACCACCTAGTCCTTCTTTACTTACGTTGACATAGACCGTAAATTCTTTATCTGGGTCTGCTACCTTTAAAATGGGTGCAGTCATTAATAATTCCTTCAAATTATAAAAACTATCTTGGCACTTTTGTGACTAGTTAAACTTGGTCCCTTTCTTTTCTAATGTTGTGATGGGGTAGGCTATTTTGGAAAACCCCTCTATAAATCTGTGATAATATCTGGTGATTCCCATGAATGACCGGATGTCTGCCACATCCTTCGGTACCGACAATTCCATAATGGCTCTTACTTTCTTAGGGTCGACTGCAATGCCCTCTACAGAAATTACATGTCCTAGGTATTGTATCTTCTTTTGATAAAAATCACACTTATCGAATTTAGCATATAGTTGGTTCTTTCTCAAAGTTTGCAGGACAATTCTTAAGTGGTCTTCATGTTTTTCTTTTGTTTTTGAATATACTAGTATATCATCAATAAAAACCAACACGAATTTGTCCAAGTATTGACCAAAAATATTATTCGTTAAGCACATGAATGTGGCTGGCGCATTAGTGTGTCTGAAAGGTATGACCACATATTCGTAATGTCCATATCTTATTTGAAAGGTTGTCTTACTTATGTCCTCATCCTTTATCCTAACTTGAGGATATCCATATCGTAAGTCCAACTTCGAAAATATATTTTCCCCACCTACTTGATCGAACATATCGTTTATCCTAGGTAAGGGGTACTTGTTTTTAATAGTCACTTTTTTTAATTGTCTCTAGTCGATACATAGTCTTAGAGTACCGTATTTATTCTTCACAAAGAGAATGGGTGCTTCCCAAGGTGAAACACTCGGTCATATATATTCTTTGTCAATAACTCCTGCAGTTGTATTTTCAATTCTGTCAATTCTGGTATACTCATTCGGTAAGGTGCTTTCGAGATAGGGGTTGAACCAGGTAGTAGGTCTATGGAGAAGTCTATTTCTCTTCTAGGGGGTAATTAAGGTATTTCATCAATGAATATGTCTCTGAAATCGCATAAAACAACAAAGTATTCCAAGCTAGGTTTTTCTTTCTTTTCTAACAGATTTGTTACTTCGATGGCATAAACTTGGCATCCCTTTCTCATACATTTCTTGAATTGCATCACAAAAACTTATCTAACTAATACCAGTTTTGGTATACCTTGGACTATTCTAGGGGCATCATAATCATCTTTATAGTTAAGTGTCTTTGTATAACAATCGAGTAGTGCCTTGCGCTTTTCCAACCAATCCATTCCGATAATCACATCATAAGATCCTACTGGTAGGATGTTCAGATTTGTCCTTATGTTTTGACCATCTAAGATGAAATGAAAATCAGAAATAAATTCAACTACTTTCCTTTTAGTTCCAGTAGCTAGTTGTACTAGCCATGATTTTGCGTGCTTTAGTTTCTTAAGTTTATTTGACTCTACTATACCAGGAGTAATATAACTTAATGTAGATCCACGGTCAATTAAAACAGAAATTCAAGTGTTATTGATTTTACCTTTGATTTCTACCATAGAGGACTGGTGGTCAACCTGCCAACCATCTATGGATGCATTTATTCGATGCAGGCTTCTTCCCACATCACCCAACGTCAAGGATTCCCGCAAGTTATGAACAACAATTCTATTTTTTGAACTTAAACGTGGACAGTTCCTCCTTAGGTGAGGTTCTCCACATTCCCAACACTTTAACGGTTCATGGGGGTTGTCCCCAAACTTCTTCATTCCCAGATTTATCGGTTTACCGCTGCCTTGGGTATTCAGATGGTTGGAGTGAAACTATTTTCTCAGAAATCTTTTTGCTACATTCCAATAAGGAGTTGGCTAGTATCCTTTCTTTTGTTGGTTCATTCGATCTTCTTTCTTATCCTTCCAGGATTTGGGAAACTCTGCTCATTGTTTATACTGGTCATAGCACATTCATGCTTTCCTGAATACTTCACTCAAAGATTTGGGGTTTTCAAACTCAATTCTGTCCCTATATGACTGTGGTAAACAACTTAAGAATCGTTGGATTTTCACCTTATCCTCTTGGATGTAAGGTACGAACCTTAGTAATTCCGGGAATTTATTTATAAGGTCCTCTATTGTCATTTGTCCAAGTCTTAACTTGTAAAATTATTTTGTTTTTCCTTTCGTAGTAGCTTTCAGATAGGTACTATTTCTTGAAATATTTCTTGAACTCAGACCATTACATCTGTTTTTCTTTTAAGCCCTTTGCCAATTTCAGATCTTTCCACAAGATGCTGGCCTTTTCTTTCAGGTTTTAAATGGCCATTCTGACTTTCATATTGTTGGAATAGTTGTATATTTGGAAATATTTTTTGATATCTAATAACCATGCTTCAACTTCCTCACATGTTTTGGATTCCTGTCAAATGTAGTAGGTTTAATATTCTTGAATTCCCCTTCAAGATGATCTACTTGTTTCCTCTTTCTGTCTGGTTTTTCTTTATCTTCAACTGAAGGGGTACCCTTAGATGAGTTGTCCTATTTTTCTGCTTCAGGACCAGAGTTCTTGGAGGCCCTCTTACTAACCTCTTCTTCATGGTTATCATCCTTTGGTATTTTCTTGGTTACTATGTTGCACAGTAGGACTTCATTTATCTCTTGTTGTTCCTACTTCACTTTCTTCAGTTTATCATTGTCTGCTTTGAACACCTGCAGTTCAATAATAAGATTCCTCATTGTTTCTAGTACTTTCGTAGGTGATCTTCCGTCACTATTCTGTCTTGGATCTCCAGGAGATCCTTTCTCTGGATTTCCTTCCATTCTGATTTTCGTGTCATCTTGGGCTGTCATAATTCACATAAAATAGAGAGCGTTTTTTGTTTGTAACACAAAAAGGTTTATTAGTTTTGCATCATCCCGAACTATATACTAAGCACTAAATTGGCCTGTTCAGGTCCAGTGTTGTAACCTTTTTCTCTGATACCATATGTAATGAATCTCATAATTACACACAAAAAAAAATTGTTAAACAATTTCTTGGTGGAAAAAGGGGTTCTAGTCATGCAACTCTGTTGTTGTTTGGTTAGGAAATTCTATAACATTGCTTCACTTTAAAGTTCCATTACAAAGTCCTTGATACAAATCTTAAATTACCTAGACACCATAAGGTTTTCCTGTTCATGACAAGCATAGAATATTATGAGGAAAGGTTCCCAAGTTCATTATTTAACTACCTTAAGTATAGATATAGATTGCGCATACATGATGTAACTCATTTTTATAAAATAACCCAAGCCTTCAAGTTCACACACATATCCACCTATGTTGTTATGGGAGGAATGTTGTAATTAGTTCTTAATCATAACAGACAAGGGGGTTCGGATTTTCTCTAGAAATGGTGGTTGATGGCGTGAAAGTACAAGATTGCAAAGGCCAATGGGATGCTAACAAATAGGATCTAACCGCTGTCTCGGATTTACACAGGGTGGGAAAGAATGGTTTAACTCGAGTTATGGTGGTGTCCCATCGAAATCCTTATTTAAGTGTATGAGAAGGATTATTGTCACCAAAGTTTACAGTTATGTAACTTCATTTAAGGACACCTAAGAATTCACTTGTAGTTACTGGCTCCATATCCCAAGGTGTCATATTCACTCTGCCATTATCACATGGCAATCCGTCCTCCACACTCCCTGCATTTACTATGAGGCGACAAGGCGCCGCTTAGGGTTAAAATAGCTTTTCCACTTTTTCATCCTTGATTCTTCACGAAGGGGGTCGACATACCCGAATTTTAGAGGAGAAAACTATCATCAGTGAAGGAGGTTGCCCATGGTGTAACTACCGGTGTGGCCCTCGACTCTGGTAAGTTTTCTAAAACACACTATCAAGATAGATAAACAACACAGAGATGTAGACCTTTAGAATTAATGTTAGGTGTTATGTTGTTTTCCTTAGTTTCTATAGTGATTTCCTTTCTTATGTTGTGCTCTACCTTGCGGCGATTTCTCTGCAAAACTTTCGAAAGTTCGCCTGTTGTCTTGGGAAATGATTTCCTCCATGGGATTGTCGATATCCATTCCTGGTTAGGCATTTGCATCCCTCTGTAGTATTCATTTGAGTCTTTTGGAGTTATGTTTGTTCGAATCATACGCCTCTCCTCCAATAAGTGACGTGCCTTGGTTTTTCTCTTTATTTTATAAAATTTCACAGTGAAAATCCTAAGTCGCAGTATACATACCGGCTTGTTCTTCGTTATTCTTATTATTGTCTTTATAAAAGAATATTGAAGAGGTAGGTTGGTTCTGTATAAGGTTCAAAAGGATGTCGACTCTTTTGGTTTGATAGGTAATATGCCATATTTTCTTTTTTCTTCCCCAAAATGGATGGAGTCATTATCCTGTAGATTTACCAAGATCTTGGCTGGTCCCTCTATTGTCATTATCGTCCTTTTTTTTCCGTGATACCCTAAATAATTTAATTGGAACTTCTGTAGCACAACTTTCCGTGTGTATCACGAGGCTATGTCATCTTGACAGGGCGGTAGTTTGTCTCCATACTTTGAACACCATAATGCGATGACTTTGCTATTACTGTTGATTTTGTATATTTATTTGTTACAGTTTTTTATTCATAAATGATTTAGAATTAACCCTTTAATCATATTGATATGTTGTGTGAAAAATCTATAGTATTACTTATGTTTCTTCTTATAGAAAAGTTTGTACTATTTTCAAAGTAATGGTTTTGTTATAAGACTTGTGATTGCCAATAAAGGTGGGCCTTGTTGTTGTGAGGACCCATCAGAGATGGTACTGTGTTCTCCTCCCTTGGCCCGAACATCTAGATAGATAGAAGGAGATGGGGAAAGGATTCGAACCCATACATGAACATGATAAGTATCTTCTTGAGAGGGGAAACCTTGGTTTAACTCCTATAGTCTTATTGCAATCTACTTCTTCTGGATTCTTATTTCTTAAATAAAGGCTAAAGTTTACTGGATTTGATTTATGTGCAGGGTCTCCATCCACACAAGTCCTAGATACCCGTCACTGCCCCTGTGCAAAAGGTATCCAAGTTCCAAACCTTTCACCCGTTGGCTAACTCTACAGGTTCTACCATTGGCTAAGGGAATCATGATTCAACTAGCTCTATTGTATCTAGCTTTGTGTCTACTGTAGCGCTTGTTGGAGTAAACCCTTGGGTCATCCTTCCATTAATGGAATAATGCCAGTTCCTATATAAGTATTGAATCTATAAATAAGTAAAGAGTCTGGTCGACTGTATAATATACTTCATTTTCTTTAATTATTAAAAGACAACCTATTCAGATTCATTCGAAAGTTAATCTGCGTCAAAGAAATTATGTCTTTTAAATTCAAACGTTGTACTTATTATTTGTGCGGTTCAACATTATATTATACCATTGGTCTACCCCGTCCTAGAAAGAAAAGAGTTTCCAAAGTTTAACAATGGATTTACTGTTATGTTTGGCCTTCTGTGTTCTGTTTTAAAAATTGAATGATCATATATCAGATGTTGTGTTAACTAGAGCATTCCCACTCTTTCACAATTTAACTCCCATTATGACTGTGTGACTATCAAATATTTATCATATTCGGAGCATAGGAGAAACTTATTACTAAAATATACATGCATATAGTTATATACACATGTTTGTCTATGTTTTCATTAGATTTTAGTATTTCTTTATCATGCCTACCAATAGTAGTTAGATATATACTTGTTACCAATCAACCGTGAAATTCGATTGACTCAGAGTGGCTCAAGGTCTATATGAAGTGAAAGATAGCATCCCTAATTCGTTTATACATCTGAATTTTCACTTGCTGAAAATACTTACTTCATGTATTTAGACAAGTTTCAATCTGTTCATCCCTATATGTAGACACCAAAAATTTCGATGTACAGGAAATACCTCTATTTTAATGGAAATCCAATTATAGACAGAAGTTACCTCCAGGATTTAATCACATAAATCCATTTGATTATTCTAGGAAGAAATCAAATAAACTCCTAGTTTTCTTACCGATTCTAATTCAATCACAAGGGTTTCCCGGAAAGTGATTTTCAGAAATAATTTATGAAACTATTCTGTAGGAATCTGTACTGCACATATTCATATAATCGAACTGTTTTTTCTTAGACTATTATATCCATACAGACTTTAATAATTACACTACTTCTGTAACTAATTACTTCCATAGAGATATAAATAATTCAATTTAGATGCAACTCAAAACATCTCAACAGACATGCGGTAAATCAAACAGATGTATTACAACAATTAGAAGTAAACACTCAATCAGAGAAGGGAAGATTTCATATCTGAATCTGCTCACTTGAAGACAAAAGGAACAACCATGTTCCTCCCAACCGTAGAATAGGGAATCCAAACTACTTGCCCGATTCACCCCCTAGCCTGACCATGAACCCATTAGGGAAAACTCAGAACCTCCTCTTCAGAAATATCTCTCAGCTTCCATAGATTCCTCTTGCCTCACACTCAATCAATAATGTTCATAAAAACAAGAAAAAAAAAACACTAGTCTCCTTTCCCGCATACTCAACAACATCCTGCCTCCTCACATATACTCTTTATCAATAAAATCTTTTTGCCTAGGTCTTTTTCCCTCCCTTGGGAATTTTCACAGCTTTCAAAATTCCTGATTTTCAAGGGCTACCAATGGCCAAATCCTTCATTTTTCACTTGTAACAATCAGGCCAGAGGTAGTTCCAACATGTCCCCCACTCATGGAGTCATGGTCAGCTAAATTTAACATGGTTGTTCCATTTGTCCTCCTGCAATAAATAAAATAATTTTATGTTTACATACAAGTGTCATAGTCAAATAGTTAGTTAGGTTAGACTAGGTCTCTTCCCAAAAGTCATAATAATTAATTACAATTTATCAAATTTGAAATTCAGATTTTCCATAAATAGCAAAAATTTTCCAAATTTGAATTTACCAAAAACGGAATAGTTTTCTAACAAATTTTGAATTTCGAAAATACTTTATTTTTGGGGATGTCACATTCTCTCCTTGCAACATATTCTTACGCAAGACTTAACTTCTTGTAGACGACTGTGCACGCCTTGCAACAGTACCTTTGCACTCCTTGCAAATGGAAAGTTCACACTAATTGATGCAGGAGCATCGTAAAGAAGTCAAGTGAACGTGAAGGGGAAGACAGCTGGAAGGCCACCAACACACGTTTTGAAATATTAATGTAATAGTTAAAGGGAAGCATACTTGCATATTGTAAACAGATCTTGAGCGATTGCTCTCATCTGTAAAACTTTAAGGCATTTATTCATAGTAAATGAAAGTAGGTTGGTTTGAATGAAGATTAGACAGTTTAGGAGCGTAGGAGGGAAGACCGACTATAGACACCCTCACCTTTGTATCATTGTAACATTAGAGAGAGCATTGTTGTATCATAAGCATAGAGAGATAACAGAGAGATGTAGGGAAGAACCCATGTACAGAAACTTTCAATTTAATATATGAAGCTTTCGAACATACTCATGGTGTTATGATGTTCTCTGTGTGTACATGCTAAATGGTATGCTTATGGTTGTTTATTATCTCTATTATGCATTTGCTTTAATATTGTGTGAATGTATGATTTCATGTTCAATGTTTGAAGTCTGAGAGAGAGAGAGAGAAAGAAAACAAGTTTCAATTGTTTCTCTTCCTAAGTGAGAGAAGTTCCTATAAGAAGTGAAGTGGACGTCCGCAAGGAGTGCGTTGATGGAGGTTCAAATTTTATCTCTAAAATCTCAGGAGAGATACCGTTGTTCTCATTCCCACAAAAGTGGAGGTGAAGCATAGAAGTCGTGCAAGGTGTGCGCAGGCTGGTTGAAAGTTCAGAACTTATCAACCAAGGGGTGAATTGAAGGACTACTGTTGCAGGAGGGTGCATAGAGCCGAGAATACAAATTCTTAAAAGTACATGAGGAATTGCCGCAAGAAGTGCATGCAAGAGTCTTTTTGAAAACTCAAAATTGCAAAGAAATCTCAGAAGGGGTAGCGTCGTTGACGTGTTCAAAGGAGGAAAAGGTTGAACTACTTCGAAGGGAGACAAGGGTCGAAGTCATCCAACAGAAGTTAAGTTCCAGTGGAAGAACCTTGGGTTATTTCGCAGGAGTTATCAAGGAACAACGAGTAGTCGAAATTATCTATGGGGAATTCACGAAACCACGAGGATCGTAGGATCCAAGGAAGTTGTAGGGTGGTTAGAGGCAGGCAAGATTTCCACTCTAGGATATAGAATCAACGTTGACCATTGATCGTGGTTTACACAAACTGTTATATCATTCCGGCATTTCGGGGATCCTAACGACGAGGAGTTGAGCACAGTGAATCGAAAATACCGAAGTCACGAGTTGCAACAAGAATTGGATTAGAGTTTCAGGATTTCGGCACTTCGGGTGTCGGGAAACGGAGAAGGAAGTTTTTTGGGAGTGAAATTCCCGAAAATATGGGGAAAGTGACAAGTGGCGTACTTGTCTCCAGGTGGAGTCAAACCTTGTTGAGTGTTTCGGGGTTTGGAGGTCGAAGGACCTAGAGCCTTGCATTTGGATTCGTGAAATCCCGAAGTCCAAAATACCGATGAAGTGAGAATCTCGTTGGGAAGCCAACCTTTGTTTAGTGCATCGGAGTTTGGAAATTTAGGTTTTGGAGTTTGTAGAGATAAGAACCCTTCACAACAGGGGTCGTGAAATCGCGAAACCGGATGTCCCAAATTTGCGAAGGGCGCGATCCTATTTCGGGTCAGGATATTTGGATTGATGCTTCATGTTTGTTCGCATGGGAACACCCATAAGAACCTGTGGTCACACAATTGTGTGTGAAAGGTATTTCTTGAGGGGAAACTAAAGAGTCAATTAGACTCAAAGGGAAGACATAGAGTGATCCTGCGCGGACCTTAGACCTGAGGGTTTGGGGGTTCGCATTCAATGTGGTATCAGAGCTTGATTATGTTTGTATATTGCAGATAGGGGAAGCGAGATGAGAAAAGAGGAATATTTCTCAGCCATGCCACCGAGAAGAAGAGACAGACCAATGCCTGATCCAGCGATGGAAAGGGAAATGTGTGAATTATGTGTCAGGCTTGATGCCATGGAGACAACACAGAGGCGCACAATCGACACTGGGGATATCAGTGAGGCTAATAGTGAAAATGAAGCTGGGCATGGAGAAGAAGTTACAGTCGAAGATGTTGTAGACGAATGCCTATTCAGGGTTGTCGCAAGGATAGGTGCTACAGAAAAGATGGAAATTCCCATGTATGAGGGAAACCTGGATGTTGAAGAGATTCTAGACTGGATTAGAGCTCTGGATAAATACTTCGAATATGAGGATGTCAAGGAAGACAAGAAGGTAAAACATGTTGTCATAAGACTTAAAGGACATGTAGCATTATGGTGGGATGAACTGCAGGCTGACAGATGTTGTAAGGGCAAGCAAAAAATCAAAAGATGAGATAGAATGGTTGCAAAGATGAAAGAAAAATTCACACCCAAGGATTATCAAATTACTCTGTTTTGGAGGATGCAGAATTTGAGACAGAAGTTGATGACAATGAAAGAGTACACTGAAGAATTCTACAAGATCAACATCAGAGCAGGTCATCGGGAAAGAGATGATGAAAAGGTTGCCAGATACATGAATGGTATGATATATGACATCCAAGATGAGATGATCATGATGATCATTTGTACAGTAGAAGATGCTTATCATATGGCTCTGAAAGCTGAAGAGAAGATGAGACGAAAGTAAGGGCAAGGTGGCCGAGGCAGAAGTCATCCCAGAGGCAAAACAATTGCCCAAGAAAGGACTCAGAAGCCTAAAGAAGAAGGAAAGAAACCTCAAACTCAACATGAGAGAGGAGGAAGCTCAAAGAGAGGGCAATATGCTGATAGAAATACTTTTCCTTGAACCAGAGGAAGAGGAAGAGGCAGAGGTGGAGAAATAAAATGCTTTACCTGTGGGAAAAATGGACACAAGTCCTATGAATGTCCATATAGAAGGAAAGAAGGAGGTGAAAATCACATTGCCAAATAACAAGGAAAGAATGTTGAGGAAAAAGATGTTGAGGGTGGAATATCACTGATGATGGGAAAATTTCTCTTAATGTCGGAGAAGGAGGCATAGAACCCAACCCAAAGGAACACAATTTTTCGGACTGCTCGCAAGACAAAAGATAGGGTATGCAAAGTCATCATGGACAATGGTAGCAAATATAATCTCATTTCTACTGAGATGGTATAGAAGTTGGAGCTAGAGACTATCATACATCCAATCCCATATAGAATTTCATGGTTACAAAAGGACATCAGGTAAATGTCACTAAACAATGTTTATTTGAATTTAAAATAGGAGGATATAAGGATGAAATACTATGTGATGTCATTCCCATGTATTTTTGTCATCTATTGTTGGGTAGAACATGGAAATATGATGGGAATGTAGTTCATGATGGGAGAAAGAACACATACACCTTGGAGAAGAATGGGAGAACTCACATTTTGTTGCCGATTAAAGATAAAGAAGTGAAAACAGAGGTAAGCAACACTGTATTTATCATGAGTGGGAAGGACCTTCTTAAGGAGGTTAAGAAGAAGGAAGATGCATAATTCATTTTGGTTAGGAAGCCTATAATTGTTTTAACCAGTACAAGAGTGGATGATTTGCTAGAGGAAATCCTTGAGTTGTTGGAAGAGTTTGTTGATATAGTAGTGGATGAACTACCTTGTTCATTGCCATCGATCATAAGTATAAGTCATCACATCTATCTTATACCTAAAGCTAGTTACCAAACAAAGAAGCGTATAGGTTGACACCAGAGGAGAATGAAGAAGTCAAGAGACAAGTCCAGGACTTAATGGACAAAGGGTTGATTCAAGAAAGCTTGAGTCCTTGAGTTGTTCCAACATTGCTCAGCCCAAAGAAAGATGGAGGTTGGAGGATGTGTACAGACTCAAGAGTGATCAATAAGATTACCATCAGATACAGATTTCTATTGCCAAAGATAGATGATTTGATGGATTGCTTGAGTGGAGCAATATTGTTTTCAAAGATTGATTTGAGAAGAAGATATCATCGGATTCGTATGAGAGAAGGTGATGAATGGAAGAGAACATTCAAGACGAATGAAGCGATGTATGAATGGCTTGTTTTGTCATTTGGCTTAACAAATGCACCCAGTAATTTCATGAGATTGATGAATGAAGTCCTGAAAGAGTTTATCGGGAAGTTCATCATCGTATATCTTGACGATATATTGATTTTCAGCAAGACAAAAACAAAACACTTGAAGCATTTAGCTATAGTGATGAGGAGATTACAACAAAAGAAGTTGTTGATAAATATGAAGAAATCAACATTTATGAGGACATAACTCATTTATTTGGGTTTTGTTATCTCTGCAAATGAGTTGAAGATGGATCCAGAAAAAGGAGAAGCGATTAAGAATTCGCCATCGCCGAAAAGTGTGTTTGAAGTTCGAAGCTTCTATGGTTTAGCTAGTTTCTACAGAAAATTCATCCGAAATTTTAGTGGGATTAGTGCACCAATAATGGACATGGTGAAGAAAAGACATAAAGCTTTTCACTGGACAGAGGAAGTAGAGAAGAGTTTCAACTTGCTGAAGAAGAAAATCATTGAGCAACCAATTTTGGTTTTGCCGGATTTTAACAAGACATTCCAGGTCAAGTGTGACGCGAGTGGATTTGCAATTGGAGAAATCTTGAGCCAAAACGATAGGCCAGTTGCATACTTCAGTGAGAAGTTCAATGAAGCGAAGATCAAATACTCGACATATGACAAAGAATTTTATGTTGTCATCCAAGTGCTGAAGAAATGGAGACATTATTTGGTTCCTAAAGAATTTATTTTGTACAACGACAATCATGCTTTGCAATTAGTGACTCAATAGGACAAGTTGAACCAAAAGCATGCACAATGGGTTGAATACATGCATAATTTTACTTTTGTGACTAAGCATATTTCTGGAACTGCTCACAAAGTTGTTGATGCTTTGAGCAGGAAATGTTTGCTTATGCAGGAATTTAGAGTCAAAACTTTGGGTTTTGATAACCTCAAGGAAATGTGTAGGGATGATCCAGATTTTAAGGAAGCGTATGAAGCGTCTGAGAATCCAATTCTCAGGGAAAAAATATAGTGGATTGGATATATGATCTAGGATGGATTATTATTCAGGGGCAACCAGTTATGTATTCCAAAATGCTCCATGAGGGAGAATATGTTGAAAGAAAAACATAGTGGAGGATTGGACGAACATTTCGATCATGACAAAACATTCTCAAAGTTGAATGGCACATATTTTTGGCCAGGGATGAGGACATATGTTAAGAAATCAGTGGACAGATGTAGGATTTGTGAGTACACAAAAGGAAAAAGGCAGAACACAGGGTTATACCAGCCATTACCCATACCAAAAAGGTCGTGGGATGCAGTGAGCATGGGTTTCATATTGGGACTACCAAGGATACAAAGAGGATTTGATTCAATCTTTGTGGTGGTAGAAAGATTTTCAAAAATGGCATATCTCATACCATACCAGAAAACCAACGACACAACTCATAATGCCAACCTGTTTTTCAAAGAAGTTGTCAAACTTCACGGCTTACCAAGAAACATTGTTTTGGATAGAGATACCAAGTTCGTGGGACATTTCTGGATGACTTTATGGAAAAATCTAGGGAAAAATTTGTCATTTAGCTCAGCTTATCATCCTCGGACAGATGGGAAGACAAAATTTGTAAACAAAAGCTTGGGAGATTTACTGAGGAGCCTAGTGACTGAACACCATAGTCAGTGGGATCACATTCTGCCACAAGAATAATTTTCTTATAATGATTTGATCAATAGAAGCACAGGGCAAAGTCCATTCCAAATTGTATATGGAATGAAGCCAAAGGGAGTTTTAGAATTGAAATATTTAGAACAAAATGAATTCATAAGTGCTAGTGAAGAGAACTTTGCAGAAGCGATGAAGGAGCTTCACAGCCTAGTCAATAAACGGTTGCAGAATTCAAATCAGGAGTACAAGTGTAGAGTAGATCAACATAGGCAAGAACTTCCGTTTGAAGTTGGTGATCTGATTCTTGCACATCTGAGGAAGGAAAGGTTCCTAAGGGGAACATATAACAAACTGAAGATGAAAAATATTAGACCATGCAAGATCGTAAAGAAATTTCGGGCAAATGCATATGAGATCGAATTACCCGATGGGATCGGAATTTCACCGATATTCAACATCTCCGATTTGTACCCTTACAGATCTGAAGAAGAAGGAGTAGACAGTTAACAGATAGAGGTTCAATGGACAAGGAAAATGCTTGTAGCTGAAAAGTTGTATATAGAAAGCATAATTGACAAGAGAGTTAGCAAGAAAACCAGGTGGAAAGAGTATTTTGAATACTTGGTCAAGTGGAAGGGACATCCAGTTGAAGATGCCAGCTGGGAAGATGAAGCAGGAATTCAGAAGCATGGACAAACCGTGAAAGAGCTCATGAACATGAGTTCATGAAGCTTTTCAAGTGAGGGAGTATGATGCAGGAGCATCGTAAAGAAGTCAAGTGAGCGTGAAGGGGAAGACAGCTGGAAGGCCACCAGCACATGTTTTGAAATATTTTTGAAATATTAGTGTAATAGTTAAAGGGAAGAATACTTGCATATTGTAAACAGATCTTGAGCAATTTCTCTCATCTGTAAAACATTAAGGCATTTATGTGTAGTAAGTGAAAGTAGGTAGGTTTGAATGAAGATTAGACAGTTTAGGAGCATACGAGGGAAAACCGACTATAGACACCCTCACCTCTATATCCTTGTAACATTAGAGAGAGCATTGTTGTATCATAAGCATAGAGAGATAACAGAGAGTTGTAGGGAAGAACCCATGTACAGAAGCTTTGAATTTAATATATGAAGCTTTCGAATAGACTCATGGTGTTATGATGTTATCTATGTATACATGTTAAATGGTATGCTTATGGTTGTTTATTCTCGCTGTTATGCATTTGCTTTAATATTGTGTGAATGTATGATTTCATGTTAAATGTTTGAAGTCTGAGAGAGAGAGAAAGAAAATGAGTTTCAATTGTTTCTCTTCCTGAGTGAGAGAAGTTCCTGCAAGAAGTGCAATGGACGTTCACAAGGAGTTCTCTGATGGAGGTTCATAGTTTATCTCTTAAAGCTCGGGAGAGATACTATTGTTCTCATTCTCGTAGAAGTGCAGGTGAAGCACAAAAACCATGAAAGGTGTACGCAGGCTGGTTGAAAGTTCATAACGTATCAACCAAGGGGTGAATTGAAGGAATTTTGTTGCAGGAGGGCACACAAAGATGAGAATTTAAATACTTAAAAGTACTTGAGGAATTTCTGCAAGAAGTGCGTGCAGGAGTCTTTTTGAAGACTCGAAATTGCAAAGAAATCTCAAAAGGGGTAGCGTCATTGAAGTGTTCAAAGGAGGACAAGGTCGAACTACTTCAAAGGGAGACAAGGATCGAAGTCATCCAACAGAAGTTGAGTTTCAGTGGAAGAACCTTGGGTTATTTTGTAGGAGTTATCAAGGAACAACGAGCGGTTGAAATTCTCTGTGAAAAATTCACGAAACCACGAAGACCGTAGGATCCAGGGAACTTGCATGGTGGTTAGAGGCAGGCAAGATTTCCACTCTAGAATCCAGAATCAATGTGGACTGTTGATCGTTCTTTACACAAGCCGTCATATCATTTCTGAATTTCAGGGATCCTAACAACGAGGAGTTGAGCGCAGTGAATCAAAAATCTCGAAGTCGTGAGTTGCGACAGGAATTGGATTAGAGTTTCGGGATTTTGGCACTTCAGATGTCGGGAAATGGAAAAGGCAGTGTTTTGGGAGCGAAAGTCCTGAAAATCGAGGGAAAGTGACAGGTGGCATACTTTTCGCCAGGTGGAGTCAAACTGTGTTGACTATTTTGGGGTTCGAAGGTCGAAGGACTGGGAGCCTTGCATCTGGATTCACGAAATCGCGAAGTCCGAAATATCAATGTAGTGAGAAGACCATTGGGAAGCCAACCTTTTTTGAGTGAATTGGAGTTCAGAAATTTGGGTTTCGAAGGTTGTAGAGATAGGAACCCTCGACAATAGGGGTTGCAAAATCGCAAAACCCGAAGTCTTGAATTTTCGAAGGGCACGATCCTGTTTCGGGTCAGGAGATTTGGGTTGATGCTTCGTGTTAGATCGCATGGGCACACCCATAAGGACCCGTGGTTACACAATTATGTGTGAAAGGTATTTCCTGATGGGAAACCAAAGAGTCAATTAGACTCAAAGGGAAGACATAGAGCGATCCTGTGCAGACCTTGGATCTGAGGGTTTGGGGGTTCGCAGTCACTATCTCTTTCGATCTTTTGAGTTGAAACCAACTATGTCACTCTTTGTAGAAGATTCTCAAGAAAGACTTAGTTTCTTGCGGTGACTGAACCCCTTTCAGTAGTCCCTTTTCACTCCTTGCAAATAGAAGTTTCATGTTATCTCTTCTGAGCTTCTTAGTCGAAACAGACTCTGTCAATGCACTCCTTGCATACTGTATTCACACCTTGCATGGAATCAATGAAGAGAAACAATTGAAACTTATACAAAAATATCACAGTTTCATATAATTAACAACATAACTCATTCATTCATGAAAACAAAATAACAGGGAATTGTAAATAGTAGCAACACCATGCATTGGATTAGTTTCCCTCTGTTATATTCATTCAAATGTAAATGGATATAGATATTATAAAACAATAACTAAAAATTCAACAACAACTAAATAACAACAATTTCCTACTCATTTGGAGCAGCCTCATTCGGGCATACAAAACCTCTATTTTTTTTAGAGGTCTTCTGGGGTTCCCTCCGACTACTCATCTACTCGAGAAAAAAAAACTAAGTTCTACCTAAGTTTCATTACATTAAAGTCTAGGAGTGTATCTCCTAGATCATTCATAATCATTTAGCTCCCAAGCGTTTGATATTCTCTATTTTTCGATCATTTCAAAAAAATATTTGCAGGAAACGCCAATGGTTAAGAATATGAAATCATTCAAAGGCATGATAAGGCGCTGATTTGTCTCTCCACATTTGCTTACTGACGATTCTCCTGTGTTGCATTCCATACATTATTTAGAATGGGCTCTTTCTAGTGCTCCTGTTTGGTGATTCATTGTATGCAAATTCTTGTGGTATAATCTGATCCCACCGACTATCATGCTCAGTAACCAAAATCCTCAGTAAGTTTCCCAAAATTAGGTTCGCCACCTCATTTTGTCCATCTATCTGAGGGTGATACGCTAAGATGATGGACAAATCTATCCCCAACTTCTTCCACAATGTTCTCCATAAATGATCAATGAATTTGGTATATCTGTCTAAGACAATACTTTTCGATAATCCATGAAGTCGAACAACTTCCTTGAAAATTAAATTTGCAACATGTGTTGCATCACTAGTATTTTGGCATGGGATGAAGTGTGCCATCTTTGAAAATCTATCCACTACCACAAATATGTAATCACATCCTCTTTGTGTTCTTGGAAGTCCCAAAAAAAAATCCATGGTTATTGCATCCCAAGGCCTTTATGTTATTGGAAATGGTTGATACAATCCAATGTTTTGTCTTTTTCATTTTGCATGTTGGCAGATTCTACATACGTTCACAAACTTTATCACTTATGTTCTCACACCTGGCCAATAGTATGAACTTCTCAATTGTGCAAATGTTTTATCATGAATGAAATGTCTAGGAAATCCTCCACTATTCTTTTCCTTCAAAAGGTTATCCCTCATTGAGCATTTTGGTATGCACTACCGATTTCCCTTGAACAACAATCCCTTGTGATCATATACTCTGTCCAATGGATTCTATCTCTCAACACAATATTTTCACATCATTCATATGCTTCCCTAAAATATGGTTCATCACAATACATATCCTTAAGGTGTTGAAACCCTAAGGTCTTCACCTGAATATCCTGCAGAATCAAACATCTCATGCTTAATGCATCAACAAATTTGTTAGCATTTCTAGAAATATGTTTTGTGAAAAAAGTAAAATTATGCATAAAATCAATGCACTTTGCATGTCTCTGATTCAATTTTTCTTTTTTTGGTTATGCATTGTAAAGCCTGGTTATCGATATACAAGACAAATTCCTTTGGAACAAGGTAGTGCCTCCATTTCTTCAGAGCTTGAATTATGGCATAAAATTATTTTTCATATGTGGAGTACTTTCTCTTAGTCTCATTCAACTTCTCACTGAAATATGCAACTCGTTTATTATCCTAGTTCAAGATTGCTCCAATGTCAACTCCACTTGCATCACATCTCACTTGAAATGTCTTCTCGAAATTTGGCAAGACTAGAATTGGTCGTTCTGTTATCTTATCCTTCAATATATTGAATCTCCTCTCGACCTCCTCTATCCATTTAAAATACGTGTGCCTCTTTTTCACTGCATCCATCATAGGTGCGCAAATTCCAGTGAAATTTATGATGAAATTACTAAAGAAACTTGCTAATCCATGTAAGCTTCTCACTTCAAACATACACCTTGGTGATGACCATTCTTTGATTTCCTTAACCTTCTCTGTATCCATCTTCAATTCATTTGAAGAGATCACAAAACCCAATTAAATGAGTTATGTCTTCATAAAAGACGACTTCTTTAGATTTATTAACAACTTCTCTTGTTGTAGTCTCCTCATCACTAATGTCAAATGTCTCAAATTATCCTCTTTAGTATTTCTAAAGACAAATATATCATCCAGATATAGAACCACAAACTTTCCAATAAAACCTTTTAGTATTTCATTCATCAACCTCATAAAAGCACCTGGCGAATTTGTTAATCCAAATGGCATAACAAGCCACTCATACAACCCTTCATTTGTCTTAAAGGCTAGTTTCCACTCATCACCTTCTCTCATCCTTATTTGGTGATATCCACTTTTCAAATCTATATTAGAAATGAAATTTTCTCCACTTAAACAATCCATTAAGTCATCCATTCTTGGAAAATGGAATCTATACTTGATGGTGATCTTGTTTATCGCTCTTGAGTCTATACACATTCTCCATCCTCCATCATTCTTTGGACACAACACAGTTGGTACTAAACATGGACTCAATATTTCTCTCACCAAACCCTTGTCTAACAATTCATGGACTTGGTTCTTTACCTCCTCATTCTCTTAGGGTGTCAATATGTATGTTTCTTTGTTTGGTACAATTTCTCCTGGTATCAAATAAATATGATGGTTGATACTTCTAATCGGTGGAAATGAGTTAGGAATCTCATCCACTACCATGTCAACAAAATTATCCAACGGCTCATGAACTACCTCAGGAAAATCATCCATCAAATTACTTGTAAGGAAAACTCTTAGTTTCCTCACCACAACAAAATGCATCTCCTGTCCCTTCTTGACTTCACTTAGGATTTCCTTCCCACTCATGAGAAGTATGCTTGTGTTGGCTTCCTCTTTTAATTTCTTCTCCTTTATTTGAAGAAACATATGTGTCCTACCATTATTCTCCAAGGTGTAAGTATTTTTTCTCCCATCATGAATGACATTTCTGTCAAACTTCCATGGTATTCCCAACAAAGAATGACATACATCCATGGGAATTACATCACACATAATATCATCTCTATATCCAACTATTTTAAATTCAACAAGGCATTGTTTAGTTACCATTAACTAGTGTCCTTTATGCAACCATGATACTTTATATGGATTTGGATGTGTAGTTGTATCTAGCTCCAATTTCTCCACCATATCCGTGGATACTAAGTTATCAGTGCTCCCACTGTCAATTATCACCTTGCATACTATGTCTTTAGTATTGAAAGTTGTCCTGAATAGATTGTTCCTCTGCACTGGTTTTTCAACTTCTGGTTCTGGCTTCAAGAGAACCTTCCTTAGCATCAAAGATCTCCCATCTTCTGATCCTTATGCCTCAACATTCATCTTACGAGCTTATGAAATGTGAGCTTCACCTCCTTCTTTCTTTTTCTCGGGACATTCCCATCACATGTGTCCTGTATTTCCACAGGAATAACATCTTACATCTCTTCCTCTGCTTCTTCCTCTTCCTCTAGAAGAACTTCTTCCATCACTTTGTCTTCCTTGGGAACTTCCTCCTCTTTCTGAGTCACTATGTGGTTTCTCAGTCTTTTCTTTGGTTTTTTGTGCCTTGTCATGGGAAAATCCCTTGCCTTTGTTTGAGATTCTACCTATGTCTCATTGAATTTTTTTTCTGGCCAACTTATTCATTGGTTTCAGTGTAATATGATAAGAATCCTCTATTTTCCATACTGACATCATGTTGATCTCATCCTCGATCTCATACCTCAAACCATTTATATATATGGAAACTTTTTCTTCATCTTTCTCTCTTTGTCCAGTCCTAATATTCAACTTGTAGAACTCCTCTGTGTACTCTTTCACTGCCATACCCTTCTACCTTAGGTTCTACAAATTCTTGAAAAGATTTATCTGATAATCTTTGCACATGAATTTAGCCTTCATATTGGCTACCATTCTATCCCAATTCTTTATGTTATGTTTTCCTTTTCTTCTCCTCTCAACCTACAATTCATCCCACCATAGTGTTGCATGTCTTTTTAGCCTGGTGACAACATGTCTCACCTTTTTCTTCTCATCGACGTATTCATAGTATAAATATTTGTCCATGGATCTTACCCAATACAAAAATTCTTCAGCATCCAAGTTTCCTTCATACATTGAGATCTCAAAATTTTCTCTAGTTCCCAATTTAACAATCGCTTTCAACAAGCATTCCTTGGAAACATTTGCCCCTACAACTTCTTCACTATCTGCATCAATGCTATCCCCAACAGTAGGTTCTGTCCTCTAGACTACCTCCATCGCCTCTAATCTTGCACAGAGCTCTCTCATTTATCTTTCTACAATGTGATTGGGTAAAGGTGGCTCCACATATTACATTGTAATATGTTATTACATATTACAATTATTTAATATGTTATTACATATTACATTATAATATGTAATTGTAATATGTTATTACATATTACATTGTAATATGTTATAACATATTACAATGTAATATGTTACGTTTCCTTGGTGGCATTCTACTGACTGTTTCTCAGACACATAGTACAACTTCGATCACTTTTTCGCTAACTGAAAACAATTTCAGGTTCTAATACCACTTGATGGTATCAGAGTATCTCCTTTATGACCTTCATCGGAAATCTACAGACGAAAGTAGACTCTGATACCACTTGATGCAGCCCCCCTACTCTCCCACGGGGCTGCACGACCTCCCGGTCAAGGATCTTCGATTCTCTGAGCCAAATCGACTCTATGAAACCTTAATGGTCTCACTTGTGACTAAACAGAGGACATTTCACTCTTTTGGTGCAGTTTCTATGACACCCACAACCCCTTCCTTCTCTCTACTAAACTATCAAGTTTCAGGCAATAGCTCCTCTTCCATTATCCGTTTGTCGTATGTGACCTCAATCTACGTCCTCACGTAATCACGCGATTGCAGGGTGGTCTGAAGTTTTTTGGGCCCGCACAACTTTTCTCCCCGCAATTCACTATCAACTGCCATGTATCCCTTTATAAATACTCTAGTTTCAATTGTGGCCTGCTCTAAGAAATTTAAAACCCGATTACTTTATGTCCCCGCAATTAAGTGTGATCGTCGATCTTGTGATGTCAGGCATTGCCTCTGGATCGATGGCTAAGATATGTCCTATCTCTACCTTCGTCAAGTCTCATTCAGTGACCCTTTTCGTCCCTTTGCATGCACTCCCAGATCTCTACGATCTATCAATGCATGCCCTCTTTCCGAACCAACAACTAAGATTGATTTCACCCTCTGGGCTTCAGGAGTTTCAAATATCAAACCTTGTTTCCTCCACAGTACTTCCACCCAAAGTTGACGATCTTTCGATGCATGTCCCTCCCAGATTGACGAATGTGGTTCACTTCGCTCTTTGGGCTTCAAGAGTTTCAACTCTTAATCTTCTCTTTCTCCCGGAATGCTTTCATCCAAAGACTATGATCTGTCGATGTGTGTCCTTTAAAGATTAATGAATGTGGTTCACTTTGTCTCTTCAGGCTTCGTGACTTTCAACTCTCATCCTCCACTTTCTCCCAGAGTGCTTTCACTCGAAGACGACAATTTGTCGATGTGTGTCCCTCACATATTGAAGTTTGTGGTTCACTTCTCTTTTCATGTTTCGGTAGTCTCAACTCTTGCACACTCTCTTTTTCCCAGAGTGGTTCCACTCAGAGTTCACCTATCTCTGTCACATGTTCTTCTGAATTGGAAAACTACGATTTACTTCGACCTTCGAGACATTGGGAGTTTTTCACACTCCACACTTGAAATCCTCCAAAGTAACTTTCCCCAAAGACTCAAATCTGTTGACAAACATCCCACTGGAAACCAACGACCAGGATCTACTTCATCTCTTCGACGATTTTACTCTCTCCTTGTCTAAAACTTTCGAAGTTGTAGATATTGCACTACCTATCCCTCTGGATGATGGATGTTCCCTAGCCTCTTCAAGACTTCGGCGAATCCTCTCTCTTGTGTGCCTATGGAGACTTAAATCTCATGCGCTTTGCTCAGATCCGATGATCCAGAATGATCTATCTCCCTCTTGAATGGATCTTAGTCGATGACTTGTGAAACCTTCATAAATTTGTTTCCCTTGAATATTTTTCCCACTAACCCTCTTGATATTTCTCTCTCAAACCCTTTGAGTCCTTAAAGGGTTACTTAGAAACTTAGTTGAATTTCATATCTGTTCACTCCTTGCAACAAATTCTTACGCAATATTTAGCTTCTTGCAGGAGACTCTGCATGCCTTGCAGAAGTCCCTTTGCAATCCTTGCAAATTGAAAGTTCACGCTATCTCTTCTGAGCTTCTGAGTCAAAACTGATTATGTTACTCTTTGCAACAGATTCTCGTGCAAGACTTAGTTTCTTGCGATGACTATGCACCCCTTGCAGAAGTCCCTTTGCACTCCTTGCAAATAAAAGTTTCACACAATCTCTTTTGAGCTTCTGAGTCGAAAGAGGCTCTATCAATGCACTCCTTGTGGACTTTATGCACACCTTGCATTGACACAACTAAGAGAAACAATTGAAACTTATAAAATAATCTCATAGTTTCATATATTGAACAACATAACTCATTCATTCATGAAAACAAAATATTAGGGAATTGTAAAGTGTAGCAACACCATGCATTGGATCAATTTTCCTCTGTTATATTCATTCAAATGTAAATGGCTATAGCTATGATAAAACAACAACTAAAAATTCAACAACAACTAAATCACAACAATCTCCTACTAATTTGCAATAGCCTCATTCGGGCATAAAAAACCTCTATTTATCCTAGAGGGATCATAGGGTTGCCTCCGACTACTCGTGTACTCGAGAAAAAAAACTAACTACTACTTAAATTCCTTTACATTAAAGTCTAGAAATAAACTCCAAGATCATTCATGATCATTCAACTCCCAAGCGTTTGATCTTCTTTAGTTTTTGATCATTTCAATAAATGTTTTATTATGATTTATTTTTTTATTTTTTTTATATATTATTAATGTCCATACATTATTAATATGATCACGTTTTTTAACCCTAGTGAATATTTGAACACATGAATGTCCTTTTCCTATAGATTAAAATCTACAAGGTGGGAAATGTGGAGGCAAGCATGGTGAGTGTGTAGGTTAAACAAGAGAAAAATAAATTGAAATAGGAATTCATTCACATTCCTATAGTGCAAGTGTGTTCTTGAAATTCACAATCATATTTCACATTCAATGTAATGCTTTTAGGAAGCAACATCATGCACCCACCGTTCTTCTCTTGGACATCCTAGATAGCAAAAATTTTTCATTAGTTGTTTCACAAAACATCTTATAACACCTTATTATAAGAGACAAAGTTGATATTTTATAGACCACGTCCTCTTTCCATCGTTTTAAGAGAATTTTCTTCTCATAATGTTTTACTTCATAGTTGTTCTATTGGAAATGATGGATTACCTTCTATTCACAATCACATCTGTAGGGCCTCATGATAAAAATAATGTGACATGCATCCATTGGAAAAACATCATAAAACACTTGTTATTCATAGATACCAATATTACAATATTAAAATAAATGAGAAAATATTGAATAACAAGAAAATTTTATAAAGGTTTTATTTTGGAATACAAGTAATTTGTAATTTTTTACCATTTATGTACTTACAAAATTGTTTATATATACTCCATATATATATATATATGATAACCTCCCATACTTTATCTTTTCACTTAGTCCTTGATCCAAAGGAAGTCTCTCTCTTCCAAGTTTCTTATGCACTCTCTTTTCTTCTCAATTTTAGGATCCTCTCCCACATCAATGTTTCTATAGAATCTACTTTGACTTCTTGTTTAACATTCAAATAAAATGTATATGCTTCATTTAATGAGTACAACATGACCGAGGGATTATCATCTTGTAATTGGTATTATAATCAATTTATCTATCTAATAGCGGGATTCTCACTATCTTATTGAAAATGTTCTATTATTTACAACTTCATAAGTAAATTTACGACTTCATAAATAAATTTATGTACTCCTTAACAAATAAATCATTTTTTCTAGACTTTAAAAAAAATTTAAATACATTAAACAAATAATCTACATATAGAAATTTTTTTTTCATATATTTTAGCATCTTAGGTCACAATTTGATTTTATATTTATCTTGTCTCCAAATAATCTACATATTGAAAATTTTCTTTCATGTATTTTAGCATCCTAGGTCACAATTTGATTTTATATTTACCTTGTCTCCAAATAATATTTTGAAGGTCATCCCACCATAAAGTAGCATGTGAGTTCATCCCTTTCACACAAAAAAATTATTTTTTCTTTATCCATATTATCCATATCAAAATAATCTCTAATTCTTGTAGCCAATTTATCAACAACTCATGATCCAAATCTCCCTTGAAGTCCAAACCTTGGCCTTAAATTTGGCCCCTTATTTTTAATAGATTATAAAAATATTTCCATAAAATTAACTAGTCAAATTGGGATTCTCGAATTCTATTGTTCATCATCATACTCCTATTTTTTAATTTTGATTCAATTACTTCTAATCTCTTAACCAATTCATCCCATCATTCCATTTGATACTAATATGCATCCTACCTCTTCTTCTTATTCAAATGGATTCATCTTGATTCCATTTTAAGGGTTTCCTAATAAAACACCAATGTAGTGACCACCTATATCATAAGAAACAAAAATTACTATGTTTACAAACTCATAGCAGGCCGCTTTATAGTTCAAGAAAAATTACATTGTCTGTATCATGCAAATAGAATCTCCATTCTATGGTCTACTAGAGAAATCGTATCTTATGAATCAACACATGAATCCCTTATTTTTCTATGGTAAATATCTATTCTAAATGAAATCTATAGGGGTGAATGTTTGGACCTTCTTGGGAAACAATATTCCAAATCGAAGATAATAAAACTAAAATCCAAAATACTGGGACATTCAGAAGACAAACAAGAAAGGTTTGAAATGAGAGCATTCTTTTTTTATGAAACAATCTCATTTATTCGTCTCTTTTCTCTCCTTTACATTCCCTTTCTCATCTCCCTAACTAAGGAAAATTATTCCCTTTTAAAGTATAACATTTTCCCTCTAAAAAAATTTATCGCACCTATGTTATTACAATTTGTTCAAAATAGAAACACTACTAACTTTAAAGAAATCAAGATCTTAAGTTTACTAAGAAACCTAACAATTGGTATATTAGGTCACAATCCAAGGTGTGAGGCATACATGTGAGAAATTATACAAGAAGAGTTGAAGGCACTCATCATGCCATGAAGTAAACACAATAAAATAGAGGTTTGAGACTAGACAATGTAACACTCTCTATATTAAGCACTTATTTATGAATGTGAAGTATAGGAATAGGTGTATCCAAACACATATAGAATAAAATCAATCGACTATTTAAAAAAAAAAATTGAAGACCATAATTTTATGTTCGTAACTCAAAATTATAAAAATAAATAGTCGATAGAAATGTATTGAGGAGGGAAATCCATCTATCTATTTAAAACATAACTATTTAGTATTAGGAAAAATGATAGTCATGATTCAAGATTCTAGTTAAAATTAACTAAGATCCATTAAAAAGGAGGAATAAAACAATAGACTTATAGTGTAGGGAATACTTTGAATAATGATATGTATAAGAGAAAAGTTAAAATAAATTCAAAATCTATGTTAAAAAAGATAATGGAGAAACTATATCAACACGAAACAACAATACTATATAAATAACTTCAACATAAATAAGGAGACGAAAGTACAAAACCACGTCAAAATTAATATCCCATGGAATGAAAAACGGTAATGGCATGAATATGAATGATCTCAAATAGTTATATTAATGAAAAAGGTAGATGAGAAAAACTAAAGGAGAATTGGGAGGAAACTTTATGACTAATATGTGAAAATAGGTTGGTAGAAAATGAGGAACACTTTCTTTTTTAAGTATATCATATTAAATAATAGTTGATAGGTAAAATGTGCATATCATATACTTATACTTGGAGTCAATGTTTAAGGAGCATCTAGTGAGAAGTAGAATAAGGTTAAGGTGGACTAAGAAAATGATGCAGTAAAGAAGTAGATGGTTGGAAATAGAGTTTTCAACAAAACTAGTCCTTGATGTAGAGGAAATGGGACAATGAATTGTTGAATAGGACAAGTCTATAATTGGAGGCCTATTATGACATCAATAATTCTAAATATCATAAATTATTTCTTATTTATTGGAAAAATAATATACAAAATTTATGGTTTTTTTTTGTTCCATATGGCCATTTTCTATGATTAACAATTGAATAAATTCTTTTAGTTTTCACACTATCAATATATTAACCAACTAAACATAACTATATAACATTTGGAAAAATATGTCCAAACCATTTTGGAAATATTTATGTATTCATATGATCCACATTATATACTAACTTCATTTCATAAGAAGCTTTAATGATAACATTTAACCATGTTTCTTATAATATACTTAACATTAAGAAAAAATTTCAACCATTGCTAAGAGTTGGATATTTTTTTAGGGGTTACCATTGATTTCTAAATTTCCATGGATATTACATTAGAATAGTTTATCACAACACGTCTTAAATTGTAGTAAAATATTTTATTATGTTGTTTATTACTTTAGATTTTAAATTTATTATCACTATTTTTGTTCTCAAATTTATGGAAATAATTGAAACCAAAATTAAAGAACAAGAAAATGAAAACACTATCCACACAAATAACACAAGATCTGACCTAGGAAACCCACTATCTAAGAAAACCTATCATGAAGGCGAGGTATATCCTCTCATCTCTTTTCGTGAGGTATGAAATTTAGGTACAAAGAAAGGGGAACTTTCTATAAACATTCCATGTGAATGGCTACTGTAAAATTCGTTGCATCCCTTATTGTGCTTCAATAATATATTCCTAGATGCTCTAGTTAACTATGTAACAATAACAACACAAAAATAATGGAACCTATTATCTTCTTAGAATATGAGTATTTAACATAGAGTGATAGTTTTCTAGGGTTAGGGTTGGGGTTCTTTCATGCCACAAACTTCAATGAGTGTTAAGGTTTTGGATCCTCTAGAATATTCTTGAAATTCCACATGAAAATAGACCCACATGTGTGAGTAATGGGGGATGATGTGGCTTTCATTCAATTCCATGGTGTTTAATAGGGTAGGTCAACCCACATGAGACATAAATTCCACATATGAACTCTGAATGACGTGATTTTTGGATCATTAGAAATATTTTGGTATGTAGAATAATGAAGAGGGTTTGGGAGATAAGTTAACTAAGCTTTGACCCCAACATATTCCATTTTATTCCTTAAAATAGGTCGATAAGGTTCTATACCCCAAATAGCCAAACATAGACCTACCCTTGAAATAGCTCCTGCAAGTCAATTCCTCTATTTTTTAAACCAAGAAACTACTGAGATAGATGACAAATTATATATTGATCCTTTCTAGATCACATGTACATATTTAGAGAGAATTTTGGTCCCAAGAATATTTTACTAAATGAGGGGAGGGGATTTTTCCTCTACCTTCACCTTTGAGTACCATTTGGCATTACCTACATGTTGTCCTTTCAACCCCAAAGTAACTCATGCTTCCCTTGTTTGGTAGTTGTAGACTGCTTTGCAAAACTATATATTTTGTTAACTCTCCTAGAGATTTTGGTGCTAATTCCTTGTAATTCCCCTTAGTTTACATATCAAACATTTTATTTCTTGCTAGTTTATGTCAACATTTATACTGTCAAATTTATTGGAAAATACTTATGTGGAACTATGTCATCATAAACATTGACAAGGAGTATTTTTGTAACCTTCATTTTTAGTTTATTTAATTAAAAATAGACAAACTCATTAAGGAATCCAATTACAAAGAGTAAATCATTATTCCATGGGTGATTGAAAAGGATAACAACCACTATAATGAATTATTGTACATGGGACAAGGGGAACCCTACTCCCAAAGGTGTGAGATATGAGGGAACAAGCTAGCACAAAAGTAGGTCAAGAAGATTCCCTAGAGTTAATGATGAGACCAACTTGAAAAGAACTAGGAAAGCTATTAAAGACAAGTATATTATGATGAAGAACTTTGTTGAGTACTTGTGAAGAAATGAGTTTCATGGTTATGTGAAGAACAATAATCAAGAAATTTGGAAATGGTCCCCATGGAATAATTCTTTAGGCTCTGGGGTGACAAGGAGAAGTAACTTTGTTTTTTCTTGTCTATGGTTGAGAGGAACTAGTTCCCTATTAAGTTTGTTTATGAAATATTGCAGCAAGCTCAAATAAGTTTCACTTATTTTATTTATATTTCTTTTACTAATGAATACCAATTTTTACACTGAGAATATCTACTAAAGTTATAGTATGGATTATGACCAAATACATATATGGGTTGGGGGGTTTAATAGAAAAAACTCAATATTATATGTTTATTATGTAAATATTGGTAGAAAGAAAATAATGAACATGCTTGTACGATACAATATTTGAGTTTTTCAAATATTTACGTGAGTAGAAAGAAATTTACTATTTATATTGCAGCAAGAAATAAAAGAAAAACACATCTATTTACCTTTTATTTTCAAATAATATTATTTACTTTTTATTTTCAAATAATATTATTTGTGACAAGGAGAAATACTTTCTTTATTAATTATAGAAGGAATATTGTTTACCCATAACATAGATGTTGAAATTTCATAAAATATTCATCTATATATATTAAATTGTATTTATATTAAATTCTATTGAAACAAGACGAGTTGCATAACAGCAAGTCCGTGCCATTAGGACAGAGGTACCATTGTTTGATTGAATGCTCTATTGCTTAACTTCTTACGGGTCTGTCATTGCTTGCTGCCATTGCTTGAGTTGACCGCTGACGGCTGCAAGCGCTTAACTTCATAGGGTGCTTCCTAAAATTCTATTTAAAAGAATGTAGGTCAACACAAATATAGGCATTTATTCATTAGTTAGATCTGTCTCTTCTACTGGATGTAATTGTAATTTAAATAAACAAATCGATCAGCAAGTAAGATTGGTGGTATATTTGGCCGGACGATCTACACATTGATTTTGCATGGCCGGTGAAATCCGCTTTGGGAAATACTTATTTAAACATAGTTCTATATGTTGATGTGAGTCGTCATACGGATTATTTGTTTGAACTGAAATATGAAACAAGGAGCAATTACGAGATAAGCATAAATGTGTGAACTGAAATATGAAACCAGTAACAATTACCAGATAACCGTAAATGTGGATCCACACAGTCACGGATACTGTAAAGAAACTTGCTTCTCTCTTGCAATATTAGATAGTGCTTTCTAGAAAGAGTGTTTGTGAATATGTCCACGATGATCGATAATTATATGTAGTTGTGTATGAGAACTTAGAAGTATAGAACAGGCAGATATTCCCTTTTACTGATGAAGAAATAACATGGTATTGAGTTGGACGGTCTCTTCAAGTTTTATTTTAAAACTAATCTAATAAAAAGTTTTATTTTAAAAATAATCTGCACCATTCTCCATCCACACTAGACGTGTTAATGTAATGACTTTCCATGTGTCTTCCTTTCTGAAGAGACTGGACATATGTGCTTCTCACCTACTGCATAATTATGCAAGACATCACTTTACATGTTTATTTTTTTATTTTTACTTAATCATATTTAAAATTTATTATGATGGTTAGTTGATTGCCACCTCTGAGTGATTAATGTTTCATTTTCTAAAGAGCCCAAGTTTACCAACCACGATTTTTACTCCAACTATTATTTTTCCAGCTTGAAACTCTTCCCACAATTTTCTTGCATAAAACTCTTCCCACATTTTCTTACCGCTCGGTTATTTAATGCACAGAGTTCTACCGTTATTTAATGCCCAGGGCTTGGTTATTTCGGTGTTCACCAGCCACCAGTGAATTCTTATGAATCTCACGAGACTCTTGCTCAGTATTTGAAGAATATGTTTCAACCAAGAAAGAGGGTGAGTAACTTTTGATGTATTTTTGAAGACATTGTGAAGCCTTTTCCCCCTTTTGGTCCTTTGATTTCGTACTAGCCTATGAAGATAGTGAAGGAGTAGATAGTAAAGAAGTAGTGAAGGAGAGTGTGTGCTTGTCATGCATCATAGAAGCACCATGCTTCCTGATTTGAACACTACTAAAAGAAAAAATCCAAAAGGACTCTTGATTTTGACTAATGGATTTATTAAAAGAAAAACTCCTAAAAGCTCTTGATTTTTTTTTAGGGAAGCTTTTATCAACAATGTTGCACAATGTTTCTTTATACAATCAAAAGGCTATGGATCATAAAAATCTTTGGCAAGAATGCCTTCGGTATGTTAAAGTTAAACTTTCAGTTTTTATTATTTTTGCAGGTTTTATATTATTATGCCGAAAGACGTACACCTATTGGCAATGGGCATAATTAATCACCTTTTAATTTAAAATTCTAATCTGATGGCTAACAATTGAAGATGATGGCATATTCTTGAAGGATCTATGCAGGCCTATCTAAGGACTAGATAATCATTCAATGAAATAGCATAACAATATACTAAATACTAAATGATTGAATCACAATATCATAGAAAGAAGAAAGAATTGTAATTGCACAAAAAAGTTGTGTTCACTGTGATCAACCATGATATTTATAACAATACATAGCCTCATAGAAGAAATAGCTAGTTGCTCTTGATTGAACGCTTGCAACAATTGATTTTAGAAAACTGCTCATGCATTTTGCATGCATTATTTAGTGAGACAATCTATATCTGAATACTAACAGACAAAAAAAAGAAAACTGCAAATGGATTGATGGATTGCATCATGTGAGATGATTGACAAGACTACATCAATTACCAACATACTCCCCCTTGATGCTGAGAGGGCTCACAATCTGATCTCGAAGTTTCAAAAACTGGACTTTAGCAACTCCCTTAGTGAAAATGTCTGCAAGTTGTTATTGGGTCTTTATATACATTAGTTCTATTTCCTTCTTTTGCACCGAATCTCTAATGAAATGATATTATAAATCAAAATGTTTTGTCTTGCTATGATGGATTGGATTCTTGGCCAATTTGATGGAACTAGTGTTATCACAAAATATCACTATAGGATGAATTTGCTTCTCTCAAATTTCTTCTAGAACTTTTCTAAGCCATAATGCTTGTGTACCTGCTGAGGTGACTGCAACATATTCTGCTTGTGTGGATGAAAGTGAAACTATACTTTGCTTCTTTGAGCTCCAAGTAATCAACCCCGAACCAAAAGAGAAATAATTACCAGATGTAGACTTCCGGTCATCCAAACTACCTCCCCAATCAGAATCACTAAATCCAACAGGATTAAACCTTTTAGAAGTGTAGTAATGAATACCAAAATTTAGAGTTCCTCTCACATACCTCAAAATCCTCTTGGCTCCCTTCATATCTATTTCATATGGCTCTGTCATGTATCTTGAAACAAGAGAAACTAAATAAGCAATATGAGGTCTTGTGTGGGTTAGAAACATCAAACTTCCAACAATACTTTTGTATGTTGCCTCATTAACTATTTTAGCACCATCATCTCTACACAACACAATTCCACGAGCAGTTGGAGTGGAGGTTGGTTTACTATCTACCATATCAAATTTCTTCAACATATATTTTGCATACTTTGTTTGACAAATGAAAATTTCATCCTCCTTTTGATAAACCTCCATACCCAAAAAATATTGCATGAGACCCAAATCTTTCATCTCAAATTCATTCATCATAGAAATTTTGAATTCATCCTTCATCTTAGAACTACTACACATATATAATAAGTCATCAACATATAGACTTACAATAAGAATATCATTACCTTCTTGTTTGTAGTAAAGTGTAGGTTCACTTTTACTTCTATTGAAGCCATTGTCCTGAAAATATCCATCAATTCTAGCATACCATGTTCTTGGTGCTTGCTTGAGGTCATATAAAGCCTTCTTCAACTTGTATACCTGATGTTCATTTCCTTGCACTTCAAAACCTTGTGGCTGTTCCACAAATACTTCTTCTTCTAAGTAGCCATTCAAAAAGGCACTTTTCACATCCATGTGATGAATGCTCCATTTCTTCTGAGTTGCTAATGAAATCATCATTCTAATAGTCTCTTGTCTTGCTACTGGTGCAAATGTTTCTTCATAATCAATTCCATACCTCTGGGCGAAGCCTTTAGCAACTAATCTTGCCTTGTGTCTTTGAACACTACCATCACTATTGTACTTAGTCTTGTAGACCCATTTAGTACCAATCTTTTTCTTGTCATGTGGAAGTTTTGTAAACTCCCAAGTATCATTCATGTGAATAGAATCTATCTCTTCTTTCATTTCTTGCAACCAAACCTCATTAGTACATGCATATTTAAAACATGATGATTCAAAATCAGCCTTGGAAAGTAAAGAAAAATTTACTGTCTCCCCTATTGGATTTTCTTCATGTGTTGGACTTTTACTCCTTTGATAAATGTCACTTAATCTTCTTACCTTCCTTGCAGAATTTTTATTTGATGTTGGGCTTGCACTTGGAACTGAAGAATTAGATGAGGGGCTACTTGGTGGATTTGTAGCACTTGGAACTGAAATATTAGTGGGCTTCTCATTATCAATATCATGAATAATATCCTTATCCAAAACAGATTTAGACATATAATCATGGCATTTTTTATGACCATAAACTCCCCCTTCATAAAAAATTACATCTCTTGAGACAACAATGCTATTAGTGAGGGGATTATACAACCTGTAAGCCTTACTTTGTTCACTATATCCAACAAAAATGCATAGCTCACTT
>SNQJ01S0010295.1:146288-172286 GCA_010110895.2 Picea sitchensis
GAGTTGCTGCCACGTGTCTAGGGGAGATGAATGGCTGAGATCTGGTCGCAATATCGCGTATCAGGATTTCACGAGTTGCGATGTAAAGTTTATTTGACACTGTGAAACCTCGAATGCCGATTTGATGATTCGTTGATCTGATGCCACCTGTCCTCTGAGATGGACGGCTCAGAAGCCTTCTCGGGATATCGCGATATCGTGTATCGGAGTTTGTGGAGAGCAGTTTCCTTTGCTCGTCCAACTCGCGACTTTGCGATGGAATAGGATCTCGCCACGTGTTTATGGATGGACGGTCCAGGTGACATCGGGATTTCACAAGGAAAAAGTCCGACTGTGAGCTCTAGAGGGTTAAACCTCGAGCACTTTCTCCCTGATCTAACGATCGTCGGGCATTTGCACAAGATCGGACGGCTGAAATGTTTTTTCCCTTTCCGCGCTCTCCTGGTCCCTTCTGGACTGGTTTCCCGCCTTGGAACCGTTCGCAAGATGAATTTCAAGGCTTCAATGGTTGATCTTTACGCCTGTGGAAGAAAGATTCGTGAATCTTTCAAATATTTGTAAGAAATACACGAATTCTTCGTTGTCTGCTGCAATCTTTGACAGATTTGAGTGATTTCCAAGAATCTTTAAAGGATTCTGCCTTCTGCCTGAATATTTAACAGATTGAAGAGAAATCTTCAAGTTCTTTAAACTTCTTTCGTTCTGAAGCTCTTCTGCGTCAATCTTTGACGGTTCTTTGAGAAAATTGTGCAGGTTTCTTCTTCTGCATTCTCTTCTTCAACTGCTAGCTTCTCACGACGATCTTTAAAGAGTATTACGGCCAGCTCTCCAAGCCTTGTGAAAAAACTGTGTCGCGTGCTCTCAAGATGCATGTAAGCTCTACGCTGTGAGGATCGTGTTGCTCTCCCGACTGTGTGAAGAGGCTTACAGCTGAAGCTCTGATACCATGATAAATTGTGAAGGACAAAGAAATGCAGAGAAAAAAGAATAGTATATTCAAATGTATGAAGAAGTACAGAAAGTACAGAAGTAAGTTGAAGAACTGAAGACTCTTTACAATGTAAGATGGTTGAGCTATATATGCTCAAGCAAGACAAAAATAGAAAGTACAACTGTCCAGTACAGCTGGCAGTGTACGATCATACTGTTGAGAGTACAATATATTTAACAAAACATTCCTCTCTGGTAGACCTATGTTTTTTAGCCTTTGGATGAGCAACAACTTTTATGTATTTTTATTTAATTATTCAGATATATTTTCTTCTTCATGGTTACGATAGCATATTAAATATCCTCATTAATTCATATTCACCATGGAAGAAAGAACTTTGAAATACAAATTTATTGGTGAAAGTTCAGGATGAACATTATTAATTATCATAATTCAAAATATCTCCACTAACCATGAATATATTATTGGAACATCTTAATTTGAATAAATTATCATTATTAATTATCATAGTAGTATGGATTTTACCGGGTAAATTCTGATGGAATTGAATCTGTAGAGAATTCCATTCTCTAATACGATTAATCCCTTATCGTGTCGCCTTTATTTTAATATGCTTAAGGTAAAATCTGAACAAGGGTTGTCGCTGAGATGAACTAAGAATCCTTTGCTTAGCTGAATGATCGATCCCTATTCATGGCGTTATTACGTATTTTATTACCTTGACGTTTTTCCTCGACATATTACATAGAGAGAATTGAGCATTAACCCCTCCTCTTGTGTATATGGACTTAGAGGATGTTTCACTTGCCCTTGTTGGTATTGAGGGGGGGAAACGCCAACTTGTATGGATGGAATTCTCTTAATGCCTTCCGAAGGAGGCTATTTTTTCCCTTAGGTTATCATTTAAACAACGAGAAGTTTTATTCATGATAACTAACCCTTATTTAATATAATATTTGAATATAAAATAATTATACGGATACAAACTCAAGCCCCTAGTCACAGCTCTCGCTTTTTAGAATTTTAGGATCTAGAAATTTTGTGGGTAAGTAAATTGATCTTATTATTTTGGTAGAGGTACTAGAATTGGTGATCATTCTTACACCACTAAATAATTTTGATGTATGAAAGTTTTAGTAACTTGATTTCTCATGGGTCATGAATTTAATGTTGATGCATGATTGATTATGTAATGAGCCTATTCATGCACCATACAATTAAAGTTGATAGATGATTTTTTTAGAAATTCGATTCTTTTGTGCCATTAAAATGATTGATGTGATTGGTTTAGAATTTTATTATTACTCATGCATCATGATTACTTAATAATTGTGATTGATTGTTGGTCTATTGGGTTTTGTCTTTATTGTATTAGTGATATTTATATACCTCATTGTTCCTTAGAACAGTCGCTATCCCTAAGACCTTAAATGGTCAAAATCAATCAAATGAATCCTAGGCTTGAGCGTTGCTTATGTTTCTTGGAGTTCCTAACCATGCAGGATAGGTTGGGCAGGTAGTTCTGTATTATTCAACATAATGGTTGATCATTAATTATATTTTCTTGAGTTGACCTTGTCATCTTGAGTTTTGTCACTATCATGTTTGTTCATGTTTTGATAAGGTGTCATTATCACTTATGTTTATGCGTTGATTGAGTTGTTGTTATCTGTTGATTATGTGTCATTTATAATTGTGTTAGTGCACAAATTATGTGTTGTTTTAGTTATGATGATGTATCACTCGCGTTGCTATGAATTATGTGCTAACTTTAATGTTCTAATGGTTTTTAAAAGAAATAAAAAATTGCACTTCGTTGTGTCATAACGGCAGGGTCGTTACATACGGTATCAGAGTGGGTTCAACCTTGTGATTGTGGATTGTCATGCCTTCCACTATATTAAAACCTTGATTAATAACTTATCACTAAATAAAATTTAAATTGTCCATACGGTAATCATGGGTAGAGGATGTCGTGGAGGTAGATGACGTGGTTCTAGGGGAAGAGGCGTGATGCCTCCAATAGATTTCACGTCAGAGGGATCTAACCCCCAAGGAGAAGAACAAGTCAATGGGGAAACAACATATTGTTGTGGGGGATGTGGTTGGATGAGGTCCTTTCAAAGGATGTCAAAAGCCTTGATTAAGCAACTAAATAGATCTGAGGCCAGGGATCCTGTACCCAATGAGGGTTCACAACGCGCTCGAGCTGGCATTGGTAGAATTTACGGAGAACTTGAGAAGGATATGTTTCTCAAGTTCATGGGTTCCATAGATGACTCAGCTACCGAGGCATGGTTGGAGAAAATGGAATTTTTCTTCACACCTCACGACTAAACCTCAAACATGAAAGTTTGCATGGCGGTCTTTTAACTGAAGGGAAGCACTCTTCTATGGTGGAAGACACTCCTACCTCAACTGAACATGGTCGTCAAGGACGTGTCATGGGAACTGTTTGAGGAATGGTTCCAAGAGAGGTACTTACCACATGAGTTCATTGAGTACCAGCTTGATGAGTTAAATGCCTTACAACAGGTTGGTCGTATGGTTCCCGAGTTTGAGGTCCGATTCATGGAGTTGCTTGGTATGCTCGACATCTGTACACCGAGAAGATAAAGGACAAAAAGTTCATGTTCAACCTTAACTTCTGCATTCGTGCAAAGGTGAGGATAATAATTCCTTAGAAATTGCATGAGCCAGTCCAAAAGGCCCTAATAACTAAGGAAGAGTTGACCAATGAGAGACAGGGTAGGAATCCTGAAAGACCAATTAGAGAGACGACATCAGGTGCACAGTAGCTTCATACAACAGCCTGACATATGTTAAGGTATCAGGATACGTCGAGAGGATCAATGTTCAAAACACCATGACAAACAACTTCTTAGTGGGGGACTCCCTACAGAGGACCACCGCATCAACATCAAAGTCATTTGCAACAAGATTTCTTTAGGCTTGTTTAGTAGAATGGACAAGGATATCAGGTTGGTAGGCCAACAATTTCTACCTCAGGGCAGAGTACTGGATCAAAGACCGAGTGTTGGACATGTGGAGACCCACATTACTAGCGAGACTCTCTGGTGAAAATTCTAGAGTGGATGGGTCAAGAGGACATGCTACAGTTGTATATTTGGGCAAGACCCATGGGATTGATGGCGCAGTTAACAACGGTACAACCGCCATGATGAGCACCATTCCACTGTGCTTAATACGTCGATATGATCTTGAATCTAACTTTTAGTATTATGATAGATCTCGGTGCTACAAAGAGATTTATTTCTAGTACACTGCTGAAAGGATTTATGGTAAAGGCAGACGATCGACACAATTTTAGATACGTAGAAATGACTTCTGGTGTGAAATAGAAGGTTGAAGGAAAGGTTACGACTGTCACAGTAAGCTAGGGGATTTTTTAATGAAATCTCACCTATACGTCATGATTTTAGGATCTTATGATGTTGTGATCGTCATGGACTGGTTGGAATCACATGATGTGATACTCAACTATAAGACAAAGTGGTTGAGTTGACCGATGATGAGTGACGAGAATACTGATTGTAGGAAGAAACCAAGGAGCATCCTTGAGATTCATTATTCCCGACAGCTGTAGAAGAACATGCACAAGGGATTTAAGTTATATGCAATATTAGTGTTGAACGACTAGGGAGTGACAAAAGGATTATAAAACCTTTCAATGGTATGAGAGTTTGTTGACGTATTTCCAGAAGAGTTACCAATACTGTCACCCGAAAGAGAGTCAAAATTTACCATCGACTTAAAATATATAAATGAAACGATAACAATAATGCCTTGTTGGATGTCAACGCCTGAGTTACAAGACTTGAAAATGCAACTGGATAAGTTGTTGGACCTAGGCCTTATACATCCAAGTGTATCACCTTGGGGTGCACCTGTTATTTACATAAGAAGGAAGGATGGGTTGTGGAGACTCTGTATCGATTACTATCAATTGTACAAAGAAACAATCAAGAACTAGTATCTATTGCCAAGAATAGATTATTTTTTTGATCAAATGAAGGGTGTGAAAGTGTTTTCAAAGATCAAATGGAGATGAGGTTATCACTAGTTACATATTAAATGGGAAGATATTCCTAAGACCACATTCAAGATGAGGTTCAGACACTATGAGTTATTGTTGTTGTTGGGGTGGAAAAACACCTAAGGGATACCCATGAGCTTAATGAATGGGGTGTTCCACGAATACTTGGAAAATATTGTTAAAGTATTCATTAATGACACATTGATATATCCTCGAATGACACGGGAACATGATGAACATTTGCACTTAGTATTATAGTGTTTATAGGAAAAACAATTATCGGGAACTGTCGAAATGCTCTCGAGGATTAAGTTCATAAGGAATGATATATCTGGTGAAGGTATCGTTGTGGATCTAGCGAAGGTAGAGGCTATTATGGAATGTCCTGCACCGAGGAATGCACCAGAAGTATGTAGCTTTATGGGTTTAGAAAGATATTCCCGACAATTCGTCGAAGGTTTTTTCAAGATAGCAAATCCGATCATGGAATTGCATAAGAAAAAAAAGAAGTTTGTATGGACCGAGAAGTGTGTGAAATAATTTCAAGGGATGAAGAGGTTGTTGACGACAACGCCGATACTAAAAGTCCCCAACATCGATGAGGAAATATTGGTATGCATGGACGCATCCAAGGAAGGCTTAAGAGAAATATTGATGCAAGACGATTGAATGATCGCTTACATATCAAGGAAATTAAGAAGGAATGAGGAGAAATACACAATGCATGATGGGAATTTATCAGCCTTTGTGTATTCCCTGAAAGTATGGAGACACTATCTGATTGGATGGAAATTCGAACAAAAAGATCACTATGGACTGCAACACTTTTTACGCAAAATGAATTGAACATGCGGCAAAAGCATTGGTCATAATTACTTAGGAACTATGATTTGAGATCAAGTACAATAAATGAAATATGAACAAAGTGGAAGATGCGTTGAGTTGGATACCACACATATTTTGGGTGATACCTCTTCAGACGAATATTCAAGAAAGGATTCTAACTATACATTTCGACGATAACTGGTATAAAGAGGTTAAGGAAATTTTAGACAAGACACTGTGACGATACCAAGTTTGAAGGATATACAATAGACAATGACAAATTGATGAGGTATAATATCCATATTTACATACCACCTAACGCCAAATTGATAAATTTGATCTTAAGAGAAGTTCATAGAGAAGTATACATGGCTCATCCAAGAGTCACGAAAGTGAGGGCAGACCTTAAGCCCTTATTCTTCTGAAAGAGATAAAGATAGAGATACTTAGCTACATGGAATGGTGTCTAGAATGTCAGCCAGTAGGGGCTAAACATAGACATCCAATAGGATTACTGCAGCCACATGTTATTCTGGAATCGAAATGGGAGGTCATTCCGATGGAATTCATTGTTGGATTTCCACTAACGACAAGGAGGCACAACTCGATTTTAGTGGAAGTTGACACTCTGGTGAAGAGTGCACATTTTATTCATGTGCGTACGACGTATCAGGCACTAGAAATAGCTAGAATTTTTTCAGTGAGATTGTGAGACTGCCTAACATTCCAAAAAGAATCATATCTGATAGAAGATCGGTGTTCATAGTACGATTGTGGACTAGTGCCCAAGAGGCATTGCGAACACAACTGAACTTTAGTACAACATATCCCCTGACACAAACAGGATGACAGAAAGAACACACCAAATTTTGGAAGATATGTTTAATATGTATGTGTTGGACCAACATAAATGTTGGGAAGAATTCTTTCCATTGGTAGAGTTGTGTACAACAACAACTATCAATGTACCATTAAGATGGCACCGTTTGAGTTTCTTTACACGTGACCATGTCAGTCATCGTTGAGCTGAATCGAGTTAAGGATAGGGTCCTGGTAGGGCCAGAAGCGATCCAAGAAATGGTATAAAAAATGTAAATGATAAGAAATAATATTAAAGAAGTGCAATATTAGCAGAAAAGTTATGTTGAAGCGCGTCGCGTCGACTAAGATCATGAAGTTGGCGACCGAGTTTTTGTGCAAGTGAAACTGCACAAGAGTACGATTAATTTTGGAATGGGTGCTAAAATATATCCTAGGTTTGTGGGGGCCTTTCAAAGTTGTGGAAAGGAAGGGATCCATGGCCTATTGACTATCCTTGCCTCATCCTTTGAGGCGTATGCATGATATTTTTAGTGTATCTGTTTTGTGACATTATTTTAGTGATCCTACACATGAGATTGACATCAGTTCCTTGCGGTGTCAGATGAGGGTGCACTCATGACGTAGCTAATATTCATTCTATACCATTTCATTTGACATCTACAGTGACGAACAATCGATCAGGTAAAGGTCTAGTGGGACAATTATAGTCCACATTTGGCTACTTGGGAGGACGCATATGATATGCGCCAAGAACTTCCATATTTATTTGATAGTTAGACATATAGATCTTTTCATATGCTTTATTTACTACATTTATATACCATACAACTTTGGGACAAAGTTTAAAACAAGAGGGGGTGTACGTAACATCTCGCTCTGGAGAGAACATGTTATTAACTTATTCCTTGGGGACACTTACGTGCAAGTGATATGGTTTTAGTATATGGTTGTTTGTTTCGCTTATGGATTTTTATGATGATGTTAATGGATTATGATTTATTTTGTTTGGATATATATGTATTGACATATGCTATTGATGAGTTTCCCCTGATTGTGCATGACCTTTGACAGATTGATGATTTCGATGGCATCAATGGACCTCCTTGGACTCCAGATTGAGTGAGGGAGTGAATTTTATTGGTTTGAGTATTTAATTTATGCATTTGTGAGATATGATCAGTTATATTATGATGTTGTTTATGGATCATTGATAGTGTTTTGTTAACTAATTAAGGCTGACTAATTCTTACTAATATGACTCACATAAGGAGTAAAGGGGACATGTACATAAACCATATATTGAGGGATAGGTGTGGTAGCATCCCTGAAACAACCTACTAGCACTTTCAGTGTGTCTCGACTTGTAGGTTAACAATTACCTACTTTGAGAGGTCGACAATGTCGTGAGGGAAGACTGAGATAGTCTCTCATGACGATTTCTAAGGGGAGCACAATAAGTCAGGGTCCTTATTTCTTAGAAGCCTTTAGTCTCTCACAATGTCTCCTAATGGAGTGTTGACTCCAAGGATTTGACAAATACCAAAACTAGTCAAAGGCGAGTGGAACCCTTAGATCATAGTGTGTCTTAAAGGGCGCGTCACGTAATTAAAATTGAATGAAGGTGAGTGGAACCCTTGGAGCACGAAGTGCGTCTTAAAGGGCGCATCACGTAATTAAAATTGAATCAAGGTGAGTGGAACCCTTGGAGCACGAAGTGCGTCTTAAAGGGTACATCATGTAAATAAAATTTGAGTCAATGAATCTAGGTGGCCTAGAAAACATTGAACGAATGTTAAACCTTGTAAAATATTGAGCACTTTCAAATTAATTAATTAATTAATTAATTAATTAAATCATAATCCCTATAAGAATCTAAGCCTTAGAAATTAAAAATTTAATTAATCCTAAGTCTAAGTTAGTAAGAAGACTAAAAACTAAATTTATAAATTAAATATGAGGGGATGAAGTAAATCAATTTAAGAATTCAAGGTAAACATAATAAATCTCGAGATTGATTTAATACACATGTGTGCAAGTTATTACCAATTTGGAATTTAAGTCAAGAATGGAATAAAGATAAAGGAATGGGTATGCATAGAAAGTAATCTAGAGTCTAGTTAACATTAGTCTAGCTAGGAGAGGATTCCTATTTGATCTCAACTCAGTTTTAGAAAGGCGTCAATCATTAATTGGAAATAATGGGAATAAAGAGACAACTAGGGGTGATTTAAGGAGCACTCTTAGGATGGGTGAAGGAAATTATTTTTTATTAAAATAAAATGTGGATTTAGTTTTTCAAATTGGGGAAAGGGTGACAAGTCTATAGGTGAGATAATTCTAAATTATTTTAATTAAAAAGTGAATTAACTGAGAAAGTGTGGGAAAATTCTATAAAAAAATTTGTTGAGTTGAGAGATGGACGAGACTGGTTATGGGAAGAGTTATGTTGCATAAATTTTGACTGGTTCTACTTGTGAGAGTTGGGATACCCAGCTTGAGAGAGAGTGGTGGCTCTACCTTGTGAGGCGAGCTAGGAGCTAGAGGAGTTTGGTTGTGTTTGTGTGTGGCCCCTTTCCAGCTCGAGGGGGATAAGGGGGAAGAAGAGTACCCTTAGAGTTAGCTAGGAGGTACCGATGAAGTCTCATAGATTGGCGAGCGAGAGTTGGATGGAGCGATAGTACTGAGGACTGTAATCCAAGTCCAGCTTCGCCGGTTATGATATTCTCATTGAGATTGAAATTGTAATAATATTTTATTATATATACATAGTTTTTTTTTTATCTTGTCGTAACTATATTAAAATTCTGATATCAATTTTGCAAATTTTATTTATGGTGGTTTAATATGGAACGAGATTTTTCTAGCATTTTTACCAATGCAATTTTTATTTGAATATATGGAAGTTTTATTCTCTCACTTTTTTCCATAATCCATTGGATTTATCTTGAATTCGATAGTAATATATTGTACCAGAACGTGCATCTTTTCGACCATTGTTTACATATGCTCAATAAATTCTTACATTGACGATCATAATTCAAACAACTACAATGAGATAGTAGACCTTCATAAAAAAAAACTCACTATATAAATTACTTGACCATTTTGGGATAGGGTGTTAGAATTAATGATTAATTTGGAGTTGGTTTTGGTTTGTTGGAGTTGTTGAGATATTCTCTCAACCTCCATAACTTATTCTCTCAACCTCCATAACTAAGTTTAGAATTAGTTGGATTTGACTCCAACTATATATATGTGTTGTAATTGAGATTCAATGTAATAAAAATTGTTCTTCATGTGTTAATATTGTTCAATGGATTCTCTTCCAAATTCCAAGTTGGTATCAGAGCCTGTTCTAGCTTGATTCCCTCACAGGAAGGCCAGGAAGATGTGAGACATAAGTGTGAGAGTGAAGTGTTTGTTTTTTATTGTTTTATGTGTTTTCTAGATTTGTTGTTTGATTCCGTTTTCCACTGTCACTGTTGAAGGAGATTTAATTGTTACTGCACCGATCGTGAGAGAGGGAGGGCCATCACTTAGAATTATAAGTCGTTGCTGGCATTGTTGATGCATAAGTAATTTTTCGCTTCGTGTAGATGTACCAAAGATTGATCACATCGTTCGTCTACCTGCTGTCCAAATCATCCAACGTGTCATCTTCTAGCCAATTGTGCGTTAGAGAGATAATAGTTGGTGCATGAAGAGAAGGGAGCCGTGAGATTTCACATCTGTTCAAAGACATTCACCTGCCCTCATTGCGTGGAGACGACAGTGCCACTGTTGGATCGCCAGGGATCTTTTCAGTTAATATTTGCAACAGGAGATTCGCTGCATATAGCCCATGCGTTAACATCTGAAAGGAACTCTACCAGAGGAAGAAACACTATCATTGCAAGGTAAAGACCTGTCGTTTCGAAGATTCAAGAATTCGTGGTTGCCATCATCGAGAGAGAAAGTAGATCCATTTTGTATAGCTACGTGAAGGTTTATAATTTGCTTGAAGAACGTTGTTACAACAACCGTTCCTATTTCCAATGATCTGAGGAAGCCGCCATTGTCAATTTAAGAGGGTGACGCCTGCTTTGGTTACAACTGGAGGTTTATCACTGCATCAAGCTATAGATCTGAAGTTGTCCTGCATACGCATCTTGCCGCTTGATCCAGATCCGTGGGAAATTTCTTCTCAGTTCGTAACATTTTATATTTGCAATATCAAGATCAACAGTTACAGGTTATGTTTTGTGTATGTGTGTGTAGAAGGTCATTTTGGAGTATTGATTGCTGAATACATTCCGTAACTAGAGTACTTTCCTACAAAACTGTTGAAAATTATTCTTCGGGGTTATTTCACAGATGGAAGTATTTCAATAGGGTGGTTTAGTATCTAGACTCTTCTTCGGGAGTGTCAAGAATCTTTGATCCTACAAATTCATTAAAGATGGTCAGAAGCGTTTTTTATCTTAAATGAGTCGAGAGGGAAGCTTGAAGTTGTGGAGAAGAAAGAGCATAAACCGAGAGATTTCAGAGTGGATGAGAGTACTGATGAAGACTAGATCAGGCAGAGATCTATGTTGTAATATGTGGTTTATTTGTAATGTAATCATTAAGGGAGGGTGTTAGAATTAATGATTAATTTGGAGTTGGTTTTGGTTTTTTGGAGTTGTTGAGATATTCTCTCAACCTCCATAACTAAGTTTAGAATTAGTTGGATCTGACTCCAACTATATATATGTGTTGTAATTGAGATTCAATGTAATAAAAACTGTTCTTTGTTTGTTAATCTTGTTCAATGGCTGCTCTTCCAAATTCCAAGTTTGCATTCGTGGTAGATATCCTAGCTTAAAATTAATGCATTTATGTGTTAAAGGAGTAATTAGTTACTGTGTTATTTGTTCACGAATTTTTGTGTAGCTATTGGTTACTCTGGAATGAGTGTCATGGTAACTTTATTCTAGTTTCAACAAGTATGATCTACACGGATTCATTGTCACGTAAAGATTCCACCACAATTTGTTTCTTCTTCTCAAATTTGGAAACCGGATGTTGTGGGGGGGGGCGCAGACTTGGAAAACCTCCTTAACATCTTGTTGAACTCTTCTACGTAAGAGACTAAGGAAATTAGTGCTCTTGTAGGAGTTAGCGTGAATGTTGTCTTAATGCACATTCTAGAAATCGTTTTCTCTTTATAAATTTGATGAGATGTTGTGGTGGTTCGTTGGAAGTGTTGCCAAGGGAATCTGTCCCTGACGTTCCTTGCACGATAATTCCTTGCAATCGAATCCGTCGAACCCTGAGGTTCAAATTTCGATGCTCTGTACCCAGGATTTCTAATTTCGCTTTTATTTTTAAACACCCATTCTTCTAACTCCCTGGAGAAATGTCATATCTTTATCTGACACGACCTATAAATTTAGGCGTTGTGTCTTCAATGGGTTCTTTCTGATCCGTTATTTTCGTGTTGGTTGCCATTTCGTTCCTGACATCCTTGTTTGCTGTCAAATTTCGTCCAGAGATCGGTAATCCTGTAGGATCCTCATACCTTTTCTTGTAGAGCGAGGTGGTATCCTTCAAGATTCACAGTAGCACTTATTGGATATTCTAGTTGATTGTTTTTACTATATATCATTTATTTAAGTTTACATGACTCGATGGTTCCCTGGGTCTCGACTATTGATATATTAACAACACTCTAATCTGAAGAAATATATGGCGCAACAGTCCTCTCTAGTAGACCTATAGTTTTGATCTCTTGCATGAGCAACAACTTTTATGTATTTTTCTTTAATTATTCAAATCTATTTTCTTATTCTTGGTTAGGATAGCATATTAAATATCCTCATTAATTCTTCTTCAACATCTTCATTTCCTAAGCCCATTAATTCATCTTTATTTCTGGGAAAAACAATATGTCTCTGTTAACCATGGAAGAAAAAACTTTGAAATACAAAGATATTGGTGAAAGTTCAGGATGAACATTATTAATTATCATAATTCAAAATATCTCGAGTAGCCACCCATAAATTATTGCAACATCTTAATTTGAATAAATTATCATTATTAATTATCATAGTAGTATGGATTTTATTGGGTAAATTATGATGGAATTGAATCTATACATCATTCCATTCTCTAATACGATTAATCCCTTATGGCGTCGCCTTTATTTTAATATGGTTAAGGTAAAATCTGAACAAGGGTTTTCATTGAGATGAACTCATAATCCTTTCCTTAGCTCAATGATCGATCCCTATTGAGGGTGTTATTACACAATATTTTATTAACTTGATGTTTTTTCTCCACATCTTACATAAAGATAATTCTGTACATTAACCCCTCCTCTTGTGTATATGGACTTCGAGGTTCTTTGAATTACCCTTGCTAGTACTAAGGGGGGGACAACGCAAGCTTGTATGGATGTAATTCTATTAATTCCTTCCAAACGAGGCTATTTTTTCCTTTAGTTATCATTTAAACAACCAGAAGTTTTATTCATGATAAGTAACCCTTATTTAATATAATCTTCGGATATAAAATATTTATATGGATATAAACACAAGCCCCTAGTCATGGTTCTCTCTTTTTAGAATTTTAGGATCTAGAGATTTCGTGGGTAAGTAAATTGATCTCATTATTTTTGTAGTGGTACTAGAATTGGTGATCATTCTTGCATCACTAAATAATGTTGATGTATGACAATTTTAGTAACTCGATTTATTGTGCGTTATGAATTTAATGTTGATGCATGATTGATTATGCAATTGTCCTATTCTTGTGCCATGAAATTAAAGTTGACATATGATTTTTTTAGCAATTCAATTCTCTCATTCCATTAAAATGATTGATGTGATTGGTTAAGAATTTTAATGGATTGTTGGTCTATTGGGTTTTGACTTAATTGAATTACTAGGATTTAGATACCCCCTTCTTCCTCAAAACAGTCGCCAACCTTGAGACCTTAAATGGTCAAAATCAATCGGATGAATCTTTTGAGCATTGCTTATGTGTCCTTGAGGTCCTAACCATGCACGATAGGTTGGGTGGGTAGTTCTTTATTATTCAGCATAATGGTTGATCATTAATTATATTTGTTTCAATTGACCTGGTCGTGTTGATTTGTGTCACTATCATGTTTGGTTATGTGTTGATCAGGTGTCGTTATAATTTATGTTTATGCGTTGATTGAGTCGTTGTTATGTGTTGATTATGTGTCATTTATAATTGTGTTAGTGCACAGATTATGCGTCGTTTTAGATATGATGATGTATCACTTGGGTTGTTGTGAATTATGCGCTCACGTTAATGTCCTAAAACTTAAAAAAAATAAAAATTGTACTTCCTTTAATTGTGCACGAGGACATGTGTCATTTTATATTTCTCTATAAAACAAATGGTAAAAAAGGAAAATGGATCTCAAATATTATTGGTAAGGTTATGCTGGCAAAATTATTGTGGATTGTGTTTTATTTATGAGAGTTGAGATATCAAGATGGAAGAAAGAGTGAAAATTCTACCATGCTAAACAAGCTTGGGGATATTGTTTTTGGTGTCATGTGTGTGGCCCCTTTGCAACTCCGGGGGCTAGAGGGAAGAAAAGTACCCCTAACGTTGACTTACCGATAAATTTTTTGGATTAGGAGGAGAATACATGTAATACCCAGTGCAACAACCATTGGAAAAACAAATTCTACATCTTCAAATCTGAAAGTGACGGTATTTTTTTCTAGCAAAATTTAATGTAAAGGAATAATGATATATTTAGATGTATAAAATCTTATTCATTAAAAAGTGAAGTTGCTTCTCTTATATTTTATTTATGTTATGATTATAAATGGAATTCGTAGTTAGAATGTATGGTTATATTTATACAAGGTTCTGTGTCGTGTACTTTCTCGAATTTTGTATGTGTAAGTGATGTATAGTAAATTGATCCCTTATAACAAAATATCATATTTTTATGAATATAAAAGAAACAAACTCTGATATATTCGAGAGATAGTATTGATTTCGTAAATGAAATTTTATAAATGCCAAATTGCTACAATAGGATCCATTACATTGTTCGTATTATTTTTTTCTCATTCGTGGCACAGGTAATTTTTAACAGTGTTACTAGATCAAACCATGACTTAGAATACCTTAGTAGCGATGAACATTATTTCAAATGGTTTTTAGAATACGTTGTTCCTTTACTATTGATCACCTTAGAGGTATCACTCCATTGTACCAGCGAGAGCGAGAATATTTCACTATAGTTCTGGAGATATCAGAATTACCTTTGACTCTTAATTGAACCGACTTAAATCTATTGTGGTATTGAATAAATTCCATAACCATCGCTTTTTTGTTTCAAATGTAAGGGAAAATCGCTCACAATTCCAAAGATTGAATTGTTATTTTATAATATGAATCGTACGTCGATTTCTCTTGTCTTGTTGGAAGAGATGACACTTATCTAAGCCTCAAGGATTTACGACCATTTCGTTAGTTAGAGTGTTTTTCCAAGGTTAAATAAACACTCATTCGAGTTGGAATACGCTTGCAATTGTTGAGGTCATACTGTGGAGATAAGGGACGGGTACACAATTCTTTTTTGTGGTCTTAGAGTATAGAACTCACTGAAATAAGTCTTATAACTTAAAAAAAAAAATTAAGGGGCTTAAGGACTAGTTAAATAGAGTTAGATCCTGGAATCCTTGATTTGCACGTTATGAGTATTTACAGGTCCTTTTCATTATTTACTCTAGTTAAATAGATGAGTCGGTCGGTTGCACTAGAGCACTAGATAACTTAGATCGCTACTACCAGGATGCGTCTCTAACCCATTTTCTTATTCCTTAGTCTTCAATTCCAAGCGTACCATTCCACTGATGAATGTAGACGGATTAATTGTAACATAGTTAGTTTAATATTCGTATTGCCTCTTTATTCTGTCTCGCCAAATTTAAGTGGATAGGCGACGTGTAACTAATTGTCATATCGCACCATGTAATATCAACGCTTGTGAATAATCTTAAGTAGATCCATGTCTCGTAAACGGACTGAAGAAAGATGGCTGGCCAATGTTACATTAATCATCTAGTTGATAGTAGCATTTGAGCTTGAGGTCAAGTGTGTGATTAACTTTTTGTTTATCCATATCCTCCTTAGATCTAGCGATCGGGAGGTTGAGTGTCTCACTCCCCAACTTTCACAATTAATAACTGAGTGTCTCATTCACCGTCTTTTAGGCTAGAGGAGCTCCTTGAACTCAACTTGGACGTAATTGTAGTAGCAATTACTCAACTGAAGCTTAACCCAATTTTGAATACCTTATGTATGCAAGAGTTAAGCGGTAATTTTATTTTACGCTTTTACACAACCATAAAAGTGTTGGAGCGACATTTCTACTAGACGAAACATCGAATAGGATGTGAGCAAGTATATCTGGTCCTGCACTGCTTGCGCTATTGCAAAACCAACCACTAAGAAATAAGGCCTCTACACTCATTTTCCTACTCTTGACAAGCCCTAGGAATCCATCTCAATGGGTTACATGTTGGGCCTTCCATACACCAAGCGGAGAAATGAATGTGAATTTGTGGTTGTTGATCACTTTTCCAAAATGACAATTTTGGCCGCCTGTAAGAAGAGCGCCACAATAGAAGCCACTACCAAGCTCTTCTTTGAACAAGTGGGGGGGCCCTTTGGGATCCCACAAACCATTATCTCATATCAGGGGAGTTGGTTCCTCAGCACATTTTGTTCAAGCTTGTTGTCACTACTAGACATCAAGCTCACCAAGTGCACTACCTTCCATCTCCAAACGGATGGCCAAGCCGAGGTCGTCAACCTATTGATCATGCAAATCATGTGAATATACAATTCCAAGCACCCCCGCACCTAGGAGGAGATTATTTCCTATGTTCAACACATCTACAACATAGTCATATTTAGCTCAACTCATCACAACCCATTTCAGGTGGGGTTGGGATTTCAACCACTCGGTCCCATGGATGTTTCACTACCCCTTGAGGCCACCAGGGAATACACGTTTCATGCTCCAATTGAAGATAACAAAGCCACCTGGTTCATTGATATGATCAAGCACATATGTCAAGGGATTCAGGATATTTTACAAAAGTCCAATGCCAAGTATAAGAAACACCATGATCAACACCGGGTGCACACTTGTTTCAGGTGGGAGATAAAGTTTGGTTGCACTTGTAGAAATAACGCCTTATACGGCCTCATTGAACGCTTCATCCACTTTGTTATGGACCTTACACTATCAACAAGGTTGTGGGTGACAATGTTTTTGAGATCAACCTTCCCCCCTTCCTTGTCTTACACCCAGTGTTCAATGTGGATCTCCTTCGACCTTATTTTCCACCATTATTAGACACCTCGAAGATAACAGAACAATTGACACCAATAGAACTCAACCCTAACTGCATGGAACAAACATCCATCCACTGATCATATCATGTACACATAGGTCAAGGGAACTTGCTAGCACAAGATCCAACTTTATTGGGTTGTCAAAGGAGGGAAGCTCCTCCATCAAGGAAAGTGGCTCACTTGGGGCCAAATTCAACAGAAATTTCCTCATATGATCGAGAAACTCAATGCAATGGATAAAATTTCTTCTTAAGGAGGGAGGATTGATCGAGGAGGTTCTTCATGGCCACTTTCCTTGTCTAACTGACTCAAAACAATTTTTTAGCAACTTACTATTTTTAGCAGTTTTTCGGCTCCCAAACTTTTTAGGCCATTTTGAGGGCCTAAACAATATTTTTTCATGGCAGGGAAGTTCAATGAAAGTTATAGGGTCTTATTTATCCCCCTAAATTAAGCTCCTCATCAATATCTTTCCAACGAGCTATTGTGCACCCTAAATGGAGATTGTATGCAAACATTATGACCATGCGAAGTTGATGTACTAACCTATCCCAACATGCCCCACATGACCTTTGGAGCTTCATCTCCTAGGATTGGGTTTTTGGATGTATAGGGTTTTTGCATTCATGTTTATTGTAAAACTGCCTTGAGAGCCTCATCGTACTCATCTTCTTGTGAATGAGCTTAGCCATGACGATTCACATCTCTTCTCAGAGATAAAATTCCACCATTCTAGCAAGTTTGTTTTAAGTCCGCATTTTACATTTTTCAGCATATTTTTTATTTAATAAGTGTTATTGTATCTCTATGTGTTAATATTATAAATCTATGGTTTCATTTAGTTCCGCTCATAAATCTCGATGAGTCCTATAGAAATATCTTATGGTTTCTACATACATCTATGGTCCTCTTTGGGGGGTGATCTTTCAGCCATGTTGATTTGTGATTTGTTGTTGATTCTGATATGTACAAAACACATTCACGTCTTGTAACGACTATTTTCAAGAACTTTTTTGTTTTAACTTCCGTTGTCAAAAATACATTTATTCATTTATATATATATATATATAATTTTTTAATATCTTTAATTAATTGTCATGTTGTTTCCATGATATGATATGCTCTCAATTCGACATGCCAATTCTACCCCATACCAATATTAAATGAATTTTATACTTTTCACATATATTTCAAATTACTTATTATTTTTTTTTGTTATGTTATCATTCATAAACTATTACAATTTTACTCATCCAAACACGCAAAACGATTTTAATCTCGTAGGAACAAGCTATGACTCTAAAGGTTTCGACAACTCTAGTATTATATATAGGTAATCTTTCATTTATCATTTATTGAAGCTTCTAAAGTATTATACTATGTTGAACCTTCTAAGCATTTAAACTATCCATGAGTAAAACATATAGGATCGTGGATTATAGCTCTTAACCCGTACCCATAAGTTATAATACATAATTTGTTGATAGAGAATATATTTATAACATAATACATGTCTACGGTGGTATAAGTGGAGTGAATCCACAATTCTTCCTTTGATAACGTTAAACTTCACTTTCCACTCAGCCTTAGGGCATTCACGCATATCGTAACAAGGGTTGTTTTGTTTACTATGGCAACCTGGAAGAAGATTTATACACATCACGTCATATTAATTTTCTTGAATAGAACGCAGACTTAACCCGTTTCTAACCGTGATTGCTAACGGATTTAGGTTAATCGAAATCCGCGAGGGAAAACCCGTATAGGCCACACCTTGGCACCATCATTTTTTCTTCCTGTCTTACTCTGTCAGTAGGCCAAGCCTTAACTGTGGTGTAGTAAACAAGTCTATCACATAATCAGTGAGTCAATTCACTTGAATGGAGAGCATTTGACCATACACTCTTNAGGCCACACCTTGGCACCATCATTTTTTCTTCCTGTCTTACTCTGTCAGTAGGCCAAGCCTTAACTGTGGTGTAGTAAACAAGTCTATCACATAATCAGTGAGTCAATTCACTTGAATGGAGAGCATTTGACCATACACTCTTCTCTATCCAACACAGGGTTTCGTAGTTTTTCTTTTGAGTTTGCAGGGCAGACTTCAACCCGAACCAATTGAATGTCGGGACTTATAAGCGATAGCTTACTCCACTGCTATCAAGGGTTTGGTAGTTTAACACTTATATTTAGTTTGTAGCTTTTGTATTCATCTAACTCGCTGCTATCAAGGGTTTGGTAGTTTAACACTTATATTTAGTTTGTAGCTTTTGTATTCATCTAACTCGAGGTTATTCTTGCTTTTGTGGTTTGTATACAGAGATACGCTGAGTTGGAGTTAACGTCTTTCCCAAGCACTATGCTCGTTATATAATCGAGCACTCAGGTAAAGGGGGAAGTTATGTGAGTCTTCAAAACGTTTATAACATTTTTTTGTTAGAGATTATATGCAGGGTCTATTGAAACCCTTGGTGTGAATTCAGGTTTAATGGCCATGCAATATCTAGGTATCGTTGCTTGTATTCCATAGAATACCCATTTTTATTCTTCATAGGTTCAGCATTGTCTTTAAGAAAACGATGCTCATACCATAACATTGAGTCTGGATTATCTCCTCTGTATTTCATAGGTTGGGTATTATTGTATTATTTCATAGCAAAATATTGACGAACCCATCGCTTGAACCTCTAACGAAATAGTTAGGTTATAATTTATTTATTTTTTGTTATTTTTATAAACTCGTTAAACTCCAGCGTATGGGGTTTAATTGTTTGATCTCTCCTGTAGACTCTTTTAATTTTAATATATTAGAGATATACCCTTATCATTTTACCATTGATGGTTCAACAATTTCATGTTTATGTGAACGGTTCGCAATATTTTATTATTTTGCTTAGGTAGATGGCTTCTCATAGATTTATTTTTAAATGTTTCTCGAAACGATATTCTATTTATAACACCTGCAAATTTTATTTTAGTTTGGGTTTAAATGCGTCATTCTTTTTACTTGAAATGATGTACTTTGTATATTGGACATACAAATACCCTCTTGAGTGATCTGGTTCTAAGTTATTAATCCCTGCTCCAGGACTATTGTAAACGGATTTTTGTTTTTCAAAAGCTTTACAGGCAAACCAAGGTTTATAAACCTAAGTTTTAGGCTTCAATGTTATCGAACATTTTTTCATAGTCATTTCTAACCACTTAGAAGATTTGAGGCCTTACTTGACCCTATATCTAGAAAATATAAATATATATAAGACACAATTTATATAAAATGTTTTGGCTTCAAACTTAGTAAATAGTTAATATATTTTGACAGAGATAAGGTGAGGTAAGTTAATGATAGATTTGATTTTAGCATTAATTCAGTAACATTAAATGTTTTAAAGGTTTATCTTTGTTTATGGTATAGCATTTTGTTAAGTGTAGGCCATGCAAAATTCATGTCCAAGAGAGACTCCCAATCCCATGCAAAATTCGTGTGGAGTAGCTGACCTCCCAGTTCCATGCAAAATTTACCCATCGATTAAGACTATGTCAACAAGACTATGTAAAGGCCTCGATTCCATTGATTCCTCTATCAGTTTGAGTTTGATTCAATGGATATGTTATGGGCTCGCTTTTTCCAAGCACGAACGTGGTTCCACCTGCAATCACTAGTCAAAGGTTTTCACTCACATATTGTTACTCCAAACGAAAATGAAAAAAAATGGTAAATCGTTTTCAACTGCAGCTTCTGAATGAACAAGATTCCGGATCGAGGTTTTCTGAACTGTTTTCGTTGGTTTTTGTATTGACGTTAAGCAGGTAAAAGGTTCAGTTGGTGAATCCGTGAATCTTTATTCCTTTTGTGAATATATTCACGAAATCAAATACTATTCTTCCTTTCAGATTTAGGAGAAACAAACTAACGCAAATTTAATTTTAAATTTTAGATTTAGGAGTCCTTACTTGTTTCGTCGCCTTCCAATCTACGATCGAGCTTGTTGCAGTTTATTTACTCGAAGAGTCTCAGGTCTTTTATCTCCTTGCAAACTACGGGCGAGGACAACAGCCTCTAGAATGGCAAAGATACTTTTGGAGTTGAAATACTTGATGGAATCATTGTCTCATTTGCAATCTGGTAAGCTTTCCTTCTCAATCTCGTAAGCCCAACCTTATTTCTTGAATTCAAATTATTGAAGTTATTCGTGCATCAAACACCAAAGTGATAATTATTTCTTAGTTCGTCTAAACATGTTGTAATATTTTGAATATAGACATCGATGCAAGTACCATATTCTGAATGTAGACACCCATGCAAATACCATTAAATTGTAGAGACACTATATCTTACATGCGTAGCTCTGTGTATTTTTAAATGTTTCAGATCTAGTTTCAATCAATCAAAAAATACAGTACTGCATACCAACATGGACCATATTTTCTGTCTAGGATTGGGGGCGCGGACAATGAGGGCCCCTATGATGATTCTCCAGGCAAAATAACGACGACTCGAAGGGAAAGCAGCACTGGAAGGAAGGTTCCTTGAAGACTTGGCATGACCAGCTCTCTTCTGTTGGTTTTCCATCTTCAAAACATAGCTGGTCACTCACCTGCTTTAGGAAGGAATGGGCGGGTGGGACTCGCGAGCTTACTACCTTGCCCGGAAACGACTGGTCCAAGAACCCCCCGGCTTCCTGCTTGCTGGTGGTTTAAAAAATGATAGATTAAATAAATAGTAAAAAACTAGTTATGGAATTGTATTCATTAAGTCAGAATAATATTTCTTATATTTTTAATTTCTATGTACCTTTTATATAGATAGAAAATATATTATTTTTCCAATAGAAATAGATCTTGAACATGAAATCTTATATCTGTGCATGTTTCAAATTCCAAAAAGAAAATGTTTGGATCATTTACACTAGCACGGCCACAATTACGTGGCTGATGAAGGCTTAAAGATATAATTAATTTATAAATCCAGCATAAATCCTAGTTAAGTTTGTAAATGAAATATGCTATGTGCCTTCATTGTGGCTATGCTAGTATAACCCTAATCCTATTCCAGCCAATTTATTGATAATTAGGCTTGCAAGAATATCAAACGGCTTGTCAATATAGCTGCTTCTTATGATAGATATGGCAAAAAGTGATTGAAATGTAAAAATTAATAGTGAAGTAAATTTCTAATCTTAAGTAAGTTTGCTAATCACTTGAATTCATGATCACACAGTAAAAATAAAATAAAAAATTAGGCTCCTCTTAATACTTATTGAAATTTTGGTTATTTAAATTTGGTTATTTAAAATTTTTATTAATTATTGATTGAATAACTTGTCCTGCAATACTCAATGACTGAACAAGGCCTAAGAATGATTTAACTTCACCAATTAAAACCTATAGCCATAAGTAAGCCACAATTAATGTATACCAATTACATGCAATGTGACCTTTTGTTAAAACTATCCATTCAAATATTATCATGGATTGGAAATTTTTATAAGTAAGCCACAATTAATGTATACCAATTACATGCAATCTGACCTTTTGTTAAGACTATCCATTCAAATATTATCATGGATTGGAAATTTTTAAAATTCAGATAGCCTCCCCGATGATGATAATGATGTGGAGTCATCGTCATCGTCGGTGGGGATGATGAATCCTGTTAATAACTCCACCCAATTAATTTTATTGAAAATATATATCATCACACATAAAACAAAGCCTCCAACCCATGCCTTGATCGACTCTAGAAATTCATAAAATTATCTAACTCAATCCACATACTAAAAGCAAAATTTAACCCAGGACAGTAAGGACTTATTTGAAACGAAAACGATTGAGCTATAACTTACAGATTGTGATAGAATGTGATCCAAAACCAGCTGGGAAGTGAGCCGCGATCTGAAAGTGAAAGAATTCATTACAGGAGGTGACGATTCTCGTGCAAGCAAGCGTCGAATCATTGTCTTTGCTATGGGGATTTAATGGGGGTAAGGCCTTGGAGAGCTCCAATGGGGCGAGGCTCCAGGCACGAGAAAGAAATTCCATGGGTTCCATGGGTTCTTTTGGAATTTTTGGAGCTGCACTTACACATGCTAATGTCTCCTCCTCCTTGATGATGTTATTGTCCACCAGGACTACTCGCGAGGAGCCTGCATGCATCTATATAAAACTGAAAACATAAAATGGTAATGGACTTTGCCCACCATACTGTTATGGCGAGCTCGCAGTAATGGCCTTCCCCACCATATGGTTATAGTCTTCCACCATGGACGATCCAAAATGAAACAGAGCCAGAAAATGAAACGTTCAGGTAATCCAAAGGTTAATTATTTAGCGTGGCAATCATATAGTGTTACAATAATTTTTTAATATAATTAGGTAAATTTTAAAAAGTAAACAGGTTAACTGGTGCATTTAAAAATACAAGGAAGTTATGAAGAGTAAATCACATTCATTGATTTGGGAGGATGACTAAGAATATGCCAGGATCTTCAATTGTTAGCCATCATATTAGAATTTTAGCCCATTACCAATACGAGTACGCCTTTTGGCGTAATTACATAACAATTGTCCGCTACCATATAAAATGCCTAGAAAAAAGAGCATTATGAGAATATTATGAGAATCTAAGATAGATGGAATGACTTGTCAGCGAGAACATTATGTGAATCTTAATAAATCACATTTAGTGTCGACTACTAAAAGATGTAAAAGTTATGGTATGAAGCACCAAACAAATCAAAGTAACCTCCTAAATTCCCATATAACTAGCACAACCACAATTATGTGGTTGATGAATGCCTAAAGGTATAATTAATTTATAAACCCATCATAAACCCTAGTTAAGTTTGTAAATGAAATATGCTATGGGCCTTCATTGTGGCTATGTTAGTATAACCCTAACCCTATTCCAACCAATCTATTGATAATTAGGCTTGGAAGAATATCAAACGGCTTGCCAATATAGCTGCTTCTTATGGTAGATATGGTAAAAGTGACCGAAATGTAAAAATTAATAATGAAATAAATTTCTAATCTTAAGTAAGTTTGCTAATCACTTGAACTCATGATCACACAATAAAAATAAAATAAAAAATTAGGCTCCTCTTAATACTTATTGAAGTTTTGGTTATTTAAAAGTTTTATTAATTATTCATTTTATAACTTGTCCTGAAATACTCAATGACAGAACAAGGCCTAAGAATGGTTTACCTTCACCAATTAAAACCTATATCCATAAGTAAGACACAATTAATGTATACCAATTACATGCAATGTGACCTTTTGTTAAAACCATCCATTCAAATATTATCATGGATTGGAAATTTTTAAAATTCTGATCGCTGGTACTTTCAGATAGCCTCCTCGATGATGATAATGATGATGGAGTCGTCGTCATCGTCGGTGGGGATGATGAATCCTGTTAATAACTAAATCCAATTAATTTTTATTGAATATATATATACACATACAACAAAGCCTCCAACCCATGCCTTAATCGACTCTACAAATTCATAACATTATCTAACTCAATCCACATACTAAAAACAAAATTGAACCAAGGACAGTAAGGACTTATTTGAAACGAAAAAGATTGAGCTGAAACTTACAGATTGTGATAGAATGTGATCCAAAACCAGCTCGGAAGTGAGCCCCGATCCGAAAGTGAAAGAATTCACTACAGGAGGTGACGATTCCCGTGCAAGCAAGAGTCCAATCATTGTCTTTGCTATGGGGATTTAATGGGGGTAAGGACTTGGAGAGCTCCAAGGGGGCGAGGCTCTAGGCACGAGAAAGAAATTCCATGGGTTCTTTCGGAATTTCTGGAGTTGCACTTACACATGCTAATGTCTCCTCCTCATGGATGATGTTAATGTCCACCAGGACTCGGGAGGAACCTGCATGCATGCATCCATATAAAACTTAAAACATAAAATCGTAATGGCCTTTGCCCACCACACTGTTATGGTAAGCCGGCAGCAATGGTCTTTCCCACCATATGGTTATAGTATTTCACCCTGGAGGATCCAAAATGAAACGTTGTGATAGCCAAAAAGTGAAACGTTGAGGTAATCCAAAGGTTAATCATTTAACGTGGGAATCATATAGTGTTATAGTAATTTTTTAATATGATTAGTTAAATGTTAAAAAGTAAATAGGTTAACTGATGCATTTAAAAATACAAGGAAGTTATGAAGATAGCCATCAGATTAGAATTTTAGATTAAAAGGTGATTAATTATTTCCATTGCCAATAGGTGTACGCCTTAAGGCATAAATATGATTAGGTAAATGTTAAAAAGTAAACAGGTTAACTAATGCATTTAAAATACAAGGAAGTTATGAAGAGTAAATCAAATTCATTGATTTGAGAGGACGATTAAGAATTGTTGGTAATTGATGCAGTCTTGTCAATCATATGATATGTTGCAATCCATCAATCCATTTGCAGTTTTCTTTTTTCTGTCTATTAGTATTCAGATATAGATTGTCTGACTAAATAATGCATGCAAAATGCATGAGTAGTTTTCTAAAATCAATTGTTGTAAGCGTCAATCAGAGCATCTAATTGTTTGTTCTATGAGGCTATGTATTGTTATAAATATCAAGGTTGATCACAGAGAACACAACCTTTTTGTGCAATTACAATTCTTTCTTCTTTCTATGATATTGTGATTTAATCATTTAGTATTTAGTATATTGTTATGCTATTTCATTGAATGATTATCTAGTCCATAGATAGGCATGCATAGATCCTTCATTTGGTATGAGAGATGGTTGTTGTTTTAAGGTAATCATGTCAAACTCTAATTCATTGCCCATTCAAGAATTTAATGGAAGTGATTATGATTATTGGTGCATCAAGATGATGACGTTTTTGATAGGAAAAGATCTATGGGAGATTGTAGAAACGGGTTATGTAGAGCCAGAAGATTGGACCACTCTAAATGCAAATGATAGAGTAGCTA
>SNQJ01S0010295.1:173415-196756 GCA_010110895.2 Picea sitchensis
CCCCTTCCCACCCTCGAAGGGGGGGCATTAATAGGAAAATATAATCTATTTTCCTATTAATGCCCCCTCCTCCCACCCTCTATATATTTTCCTATTAATGCCCCCCCGTCCCACCCTTCCTACCCTCTATAGAGGGTGGGAAGGGGGGGCATTAATAGGAAAATATATATAGAGGGTCGGAGGGAAGGCATTAATAGGAAAATATATAGAGGGTGGGAGGGGGAGCATTAGTAGGAAAATATAATATATTTTCGTATTAATGCCCCCCCTCGCACCCTCTATAGGGGGGGAATTAATAGGAAAATATATAGAGGGTGGGAGGGGGGGCATTAATAGGAAAATATAATATTATATTTTCCTATTAATGGCCCTCCCTGCCACCCTCCATATATTTTCCTATTAATGCTCCCCCCTCCCACCCTCTATAATATATTTTACTATTAATGCCCCCCCCTCTCACCCTCTATAGGGGGCATTAATAGGAAAATATGTCGGGAGTAAGATTGTCAAAATATTAATATATTTTCAATTTATTAATAGGAAAATAAATTGATAAGAGGTTTGTAGAGGTAAGATTGTCATGACTTAAATATACCATGACTGTGACATTTATAGTGTCCTGTAATGTACTTATTTGTGCCCTCACTCAACCATCGTGTCCATTGTATCTTAGCCACCTCACTCTATTCACATGGCCTAGGTACAGCTCATAACTATCACCATTAATCTGCTCAACGGAGTATTTTTTACGGTTATTGTTTCATTCTTCTCCCTTGGCTCTGTGTATTTGCAAAAATGTTGCAACACTAACCCTGATGATGTTAACTCGGTAGCATAGCCAAAATCATGGTGTTGGGCTTGTTCTAGGAAGAAAGGAAACTAGGAGCCACTCACCAGTCGGATGCCACCCTATGTGAGGTAAGTAACTTCTCGGTTGTTTTATCTGAACTCTCTGTGAATTCTAAAGAGTCACCATGCGTACCATTCACCCTCTAATTTCTATTAGTTTTACTGGTCCTGAATTTTGTGGTGTGAGGTAGCATTTTAATGGTTGGTAGTATACTCAACAATGTTTAGGATTTTATCATGGATCCACTTTTAATTTCTATATCAGTTTTCTAAAATCCTTATGCCCTACGACAAACATTTTATTGGTTAATAAACCCATAGGAAGTCTCGGATCGTAATAATGTCAAAGGGGGAGAGAAATTACACACGGTGTAGGACCTAGTTCGGTCGTATATAAAGTCGGGTTTATTGTATATTTGGTTTCTCATTTTGGGTTATTAGTGTTTATGCAACTCGATATACATACAAATTTTTGGCCCGAGCTTTTGAGAGGGTTCATAGATTGGAAAAATTCCTTATCTCTTTCGTTATTTGGGTGTGTGCCTCATGGTTTTCTGGATTTTTTATATCCTAGACAGGGAACTAGGTTTTCTTCTCTGTGATAGTAAGAGGGATATTCTTCCTATATGGGTTAATCCTTTTCAAAGATATGGTCATTCTCTGTGAAATGAAGTGGTTTCACTTATGTCTAAAATGTGTTTTTACCTATGTCGTGTAAGTTTTACGATTTCATTCCTTTGGGTTTAAAATTAACTGTTATGAAGATATTTACATTTCTATACCTCTATTTACATTTTTGTAATTTCCAATATCCAATTCTCAGAGTATACATCCTAGTAATTTCCAAGATTTAATTCGTGTCAAAGGAGAATGATATATATATATATATATATATATATATATATATATATATTCGTTTGGTTTATACCTCGATAAGTTTTTATAACTTTCACCTCAAGTTTTTTGTGTCTGAAAGACTGTGTGCAACTTGTCTGAGTTTCAAACAACAATTTGTAAGTTTAATAATTATGATTCTAGTGTCCCGTAACCCTATCGGTAAATTTGGGGTTGGGAAAAATAATGCCTCTGTGGGATATGATTTACCCTGTACAAACTTTATCATTATGGAATTTTGAGGTTAACTTATCAATTCTCACTTTGTTAGTGTAAAGCAAGGAAATTTTGAGTATCCTGAACTTTGTTCTTGGTTGCATTTTCATTTTTCATAAGTCTGTATTTTTTAGCTAAATATGAGGACAGTATCTCGAAACTCTAACTGTGATCCAAATCGAGAAAATCTGTGGAACATGTTTTATACTATGTATTATTTATAGTTCTGGTTATGCAATATATGTATTACATGTTTAAAATGTTCTCTCTACCTGAAAACATTATGAGAAATTGATTTAATTTTGTTCGGTTATAAGGCTAATGATGGGACCCTTGTTTTCATTGCGAGAGTACCCATCAGGCACTTCAACACCCACTCCTCCCCTTCGGGCAATGGATCATTCGCTCAGCATCGTTGATGGATAAAGTTACACCCCATGCCAACCTCAAGCTAAGTAGTGACCTAGCATTGACTTCTTAATAAGTTTCGTGGATCCTTCCTCAATATTGTTTACTCTTCCATATTTAATTTTCGCTACTTACCAGTTCTAGAAATAATTTTTTTTCTATGAATTCCTTTAATTTTTCCATGATCCTATCTACTAACTCTCGGTTTCCTTTGTGGGACTAAGCCTTTCGCAGTCAACGGATCTGGATATCGCAATGCTCGAAAAAGGTATTCGAGTTCTAGTTTCGAGTCTCTTAGTTGTTGGGGAATTCATATTCAGTTTTAAGGGTACTGGATCCTTTCCCAGGTTTCTCTGTTGTAAAATAAATATGTATCAAAAGCCTTTTTCTATATAGATCGTTCATTATTTTATTATAAATGAATGTACAAAATTTTGTACAACCCAACGAATAGTGTTATATATTGAGAAAAACTTTGCAATATGTTTTAATATAACATTGTAATACCCTTGTTCTATTTATATTTATGCAACATATAAAACACATAGAGGCATTTCCTATAGATCTCTTCTTTGGTTATTCAACCTGTAGCAATCTGTAATAAATCCTTATGCAGGCTTATATTTGAGTCTACATTCATACTTATACCAAATATTTTTAATATCAACAATAGATCAGAATGATATTTGTTTTCCTATTGCTCTTCAGAGAGTACATTACTTGAATAATAAAATTTTACACATTCATCAACAACTATCACACGCAGTGGCTTTCTTAGCTCTATTCACTCAATAAATTCAAAAACCGTAAAATTGTATTCTAACATTTGTTTCATTCTACCAGTCATTAACCAACAAACAAACCAATCAACGAGGGATAGTAGATGTACATATATGAACAAAGTGCTGGAACAACAAATGGAACAACCAAGTTCCACCCAACCATAAAACAAAACAACCAAACTACTTGTTCCGTTCACCCCCTAGCCTAACCATGAATCCATGAGGGCGAACTCCAAAACTCCTCCTTATCTATAGTCCTCTTTCATATCAGCCAATTTCTCCTTACCTCACGCTTAGAAAATAGTGCTCATAACAACAAGTGATATTCCTTTTTTCCCCAACATACTAGGTAGTGTATTGCCTCCTCCCATATGCTATATATGCAAAAGCATCTTGTGCCTAGGTCTTTTCCCCCTTGGGAGTTTTTGTATATTTACAAATCCATGATTTTTTGGGGCTACCAATGGCCAAATTCCTTATTTTCCACTTGTAAAATTCATCCGTGAGGTAGTTCAAACATGTTCCCCACTCACAGAGTCATGGTCAACCACCTGTTCCATTTGTCTCTAACAATAAATATAAATAATATTTGTTTCTTACAAGTGTCATAGTCAAGGAGTTGGTTGGGAAAATCAAGTATTTTCCCAACAGTTATAATAATAGATTACAATTAACTAAATTCCAAATTCAAAATTGCCATAAATGGAAATAACTTTTACAAATTCAAATTTGCCAAAAATGAAAATAAATTCCTAAGTGTATTCAAACTTCAATAATAATTTATTTTTGGGGATATTACATCCTTTCCCCATTCAGTAAACCACTGTCCTCAGTATTCGTTCCTTTCTTGGAACAAGGTTGGATAAGATTTCTGCAAATCTTCCTTCAATTCCGAGGTGACCTCCTCAAGACTAAAGTCCTTCCATTGCACTTTTACTTGGGAGAAGACTATTTTCTGTAGTGTTAATTCTCTCCTGTCCTGAATGCCCAGGGGTTATACTTGGAACTTGCCTTATGGCTCCACCTGCACCATGTTCCAATCAATCATGTGAGTAGGATCATGAACATTATTTTTTAACAAAGAAACATGAAATACATTATGAATTTTGAGATTTGCAGGAAGTGCAAGTTGGTATGCCACGGGTCCAATTCGAGCTAAGATATCGAAAGGGCCACAAAACCTAGATGCCAACTTGGAACATTTTCCTAGATTTAATGAACTTCATCTTTCTTTGACCTTTAAATACAGGTGGTCTCCAACTTGAAAATCCTGGTGTCTTATTTTGAGGTTTGCAGAACGTTTTTGTTTGTCCTATGCCTCTTTTAAATTCTATTGTACTTTTCTTACCATATTCTCCATTTCCTAGAGATTTTTTGGTCCCACCATGATTCTGTAAACTGGGTTATCCCATCTATTCATATTTGTACACTTTCTGTTGTACAACACTTCAAAAGGGCTCATCTTAGTTGATGTCTGGTAACCATTATTGTATGCAAATTCCACCAAGTGCAGGTTGTCATCCCACTTACTTGGTTTCTTCCTTACGTACATTCGTATCATATCTTCCATGATTTGGTTTGTTCATTCAGTATGCCCATCCGTTTGTGGATGGTAGCTTGTGCTGAAATTCAAGTTAGTATTCAACCCTACAAACAATTATTTCCAAAACGTAGATGTAAATTTTATGTCTCTATCTGAAATCACCATTTTAGGAATACGATGTAGTATAAAAATTTCCTTCATGAATATTTCAGCGATGTTAATAGATTTATATGTAGATTTTATAGGAATAAAAAGTGCATACTTGCTAATCTTATCAATTACTAGCATAATTGAATCATTTTGTTTTTGAGTTCTAGGAAAACGTGTGATAAAATCTAGTGATATGGTCTCCCATTTCCATTCTTGTACAGGTAGAGGTTGCAACATGCCGACTGGGTGTTGTTGTTCAACCTTCACCTGTTGACAATATTGGCACTTAGACAAGTATTTTTTTGTCTTGCCTTTCATATTAGGCCAGTAAAACAACTTTGTTAGTGTTTTTACCATTTTCTGGTATCCTAGATGACCAAAATATGGTTTCTTGTCTACTTCGTCCAAAATTGTTAACTTTAATTCAACAAAATATGGTATGTATAATCTATTTTTGAATCTTAGTAGACCATTTCTGTCCAAACTGAGATCTATTCTGTTTAAATTTTCTGCATTATTTTGTAAATCTGCCATTGTTTTAATGTATTTTTCATCATTATTACTTGCAACCTTTATCCTTTGCTCAATGCCACTTTCTTCCCTGCTAATGTTTATCTCGAACAACCCATGAATTCTTCTACTTAAAGCATCTACCACTTTTTATCCTTACCCTTGATATGTCTTACCTCGAAATCAAATTCGCTCAGAAGGCCAACCATCTTGCTTAGCTTGTGTTAAGGTCTGGTTGAATAAACAAGAATTTCACACCACTGTTATCAGTTAGCAACATAATTTTTTTGTCCATTATATAGTGTCGCCACATTTTTAATGCATGTATGACAACTGCTAATTCCAATTCGTGAGTGACGTAGTTTCTTTCGTGCTCTTTTAGTTTTCGGTACTCATAACAAATAACGTGTCCTTCTTGAGTTAGGACACCTCCCAAACCTTCTTTTCTCGCATCCATGCAGACTTTGATGTCTTTATCTGGTTCTACTACCCTTAAAATTTGTGCGGTTGTTAACAATTATTTTAACTTATTAAAATTTTCTTGACACTTCTGTGACCAATTAAACTTAGTTCCCTTCTTTTGAAGGGATGTGATAGCATATGTAATCTTAGAGAATTCCTCTATAAATATGCGGTACTACCCAGTGATTCCCATGAATGACCGGATGTACGCTACGTCGTTAGGGATAGGCCATTCCATGATGGCTTTGATATTCTATGGGTCAACTACAATACCCTCTTCATATATTACATGTCCTAGGTACTGTATTTTCTTTTGATAAAAATCACATTTTTCGAATTTAGCATACAATTTTTGTTTTCTTAAAGTTTGCAATATTAACCTTAGATGTTATTCGTGTTCTTATTTTTTTTTTGAATACACTATGATATCGTCAATAAATACCAAAACAAACTTATCCAAGTACTGACTGGAAATGTTGTTCATTAAACACATAAAATTTGTTGGTGCGTTAGTGAGACCAAAGAGTATAACAATAAATTCATAATGTCCATATCTCATTCTGAACGTTGTTTTACTTATGTCTTCATCCTTTATTCTAACTTGGTGATAACCAGATCTTAAATCCAATTTAGAAAAAATCATTGCCCCTCCCACTTGATCAAACAGATCATTGATTCTAGGTAGAGGGTATTTTTTCTTAACAGTCATTTTCTTTAACTATCTGTAATCAATGCATAATCTTAGAGTTATTTCTTTCTTTTTAACAAAAAGGACTGGTGCTCCCCATGGAAAGACACTTAGCCTGATGTATTCCTTGTCCAACAGTTCTTGTAGTTGAATATTTAACTCTGTTAATTCGGGTAAACTCATTCGGTAGAACACCTTAGATATAAAGGTTGAACCTGGTAGCAGATCAATAGAGAAGTTTGTCTCTCTTCTTGGGGGAAGTTCTGGTATTTCGTCAACAAACAAATCTCTAAAATCATGTAAGATGACAAAATCTTCTAGGCTAGGTTTAGTTTCTTTTTCCAACAGATTTGTCACTTGGATAACATAAATATGACAACCTTTTATCATGCACTTCTTAAATTGCATTGCTAAAATCTACCTAACTGAGATTGGTTTTCATATGCCTTGTATTGTCCTAACAATGTTGTTTTTTTCTTTGTAACTAAGTGATTTTTCATAAAAATCCAAAATTGCTTTATGTCTTTCTAATGAATCCATTCCAATAATTATATCATAAGACCCTAACGGTAGAATATTCAAATTTATCTTTGTGTATTGACCACCTAAACTGAACTCACATTCAGAAATGAAATCAGTTACTTTTGTTTTTGTTCTTGTTTCTAGTTGTACTAGCCAAGATTTTGCATGTCTTATTTTCTTAAGTTTATTTGAATCCACTACACCAGGATCAACATAACTCAAATTAGCTCCTGGATCAATTAAGACAGAGACACAATTATTGTTAACTTTACCTTCAAATTCCACTACAAAGGACTGGTGGTCAGCTTGTCGGCCATCCATGGCTGCATTGATCCTGTGTACGCTTTTGCCCACATCTCCCATTGTAGAGGCTTCCTGCAGGTTGTGAACCATATTCCATGCTGCAGAAGTTAAACGCGGACAATTCCTCTTTAAGTGAGCTTCTCCGCATTCCCAGCATTTTAACGGTTCTCTAGAGTTGTCCCCAAACTTCTTTGTTCCCAGATTAACTGGTTAACCTCCCCCTTGGGCATTCTAGTTATTGAAGTGAAAATATTTCCTTGGAAAACTCTTTGTTTCATTCCAGAAAGGAGATGGTTGATATCCCTTCTTCCGCTGGTTCATTCTGTCTTGTTTCTTGTCTTTCCAAGCCTTGGGAAAATCAAACCACTATTTGTATTCATCGTAACACATTTGGGCCTTCCTGAAAACTTCAATTAAGGACTTGGGGTTGTCAAATTTGATTATGTCCTTATAGGACTATTGTAAACAACTTAGGAACCTCTAGATTTTTACTTTCTCTTCTTGGATATAAGGCATGAACCTTAATAATTTCAGGAATTTGTTTATCAGGTCATCCATAGTCATTTGACCGAGTCATAGTTCATAAAACTCTTTAGTCTTTATTTCATAGTAACATTCAGATAAATATTGTTTCTTAAAGTATTTCTTGAAATATGACGACTCAATCTATTTTTCTTTTAGGCCCTTGGCCAACTTCAGGTCCTTCCACCATATACTCGCCTTTCCTTTCAGGTTATAAATGGCCATTCAGACCTTCATGTTGCTGGAATAATTATAGATTTGGAAATACGTTTTTATGTCTATTAACCATGCTTCATCCTCCTCCCTTGTCCTGGATTCTCTGTCAAAGGTGGACGTTTTAATTTTCTTAAACTCTCCTTCTAGGTGGTCCACCTGTTTTCTCTTTCTTCTTGTGGTTGTTTTATCTTCTATTGATGGTGTGCCTTCAGAAGAGATGTCCCCCTTTTCTGCTTTAGGACCAAAATTCTTGGAGGCCCTTTTATTGACCTCTTCTTCATGGTTATTTTCTTTTGGGATCTTTTTTGTTACTATGCTTCACATCAGTACTTAATTTATTTCCTGTTGTTCCTGTTGTTCTTGTTGTTCCTTTTTTAGTTTCCCATTGTCTTCCTTGAAAACTTACAGTTCCACAATGAGGTTTTTCATGGTTTCCAGAAACTAGGTGGTGGAACTTCCTTCGCTGTTCTGTCTAGGTTCTATAGTAGGTCCTTGTTGAGGATTACCCTCAAGCCTGACCTCCTCTTCATTCTGTGTTGCCATTATTACAACATAAATAATGTTTTTCTATTTGTAACAATAAATGTTTTGTTAGTTTTTTCATTAAACATAAAGCATGTGCTAAGAAAACGTTTTTGGCCCTATTGAAGGTCCAAGTGTTGTAACCTTTTCTCTGATACCATATGTAATGTACCCCAAATTTACCAATTAGAAAAAATAATAATAATTAGGGTCATTAGAGTTTTTCGTTCTCCTGCAATACCTTTCAAAACATTCCTTAACTATTAATACAGAGTAATTATGTTACTTATTATATCTTTCGCAACTTACATTTACCATTTTCTTGACACATGTGAATTTATATATATATATATATATGACTAACTCAGTCCTATCCTCAAAAAAGAGGTTGAAAGAGTAGCTTAATAACTAAACAATTATATTGACCTTGGTAATTCCATTCTACTCGCACAAAAATACCATAGGTAATACTATGGAATTACATATATACATGTAATGACCCCTAGGATAATGTATTGTTAAATCCATAGGTCGTATGTGAAATGTCTCTATTATACATAGTTATTTCTAACATGATGCCAGTACATATAAGCGTTAAAGCTCTGAAAGGTTGTGACTATATGGTTGATACATGCAGTTTTGTTTCTTGTCGTTTAGGGCTCCCATGATAACCAACTTTGGCACAAGGGATAATGAATCTAATAGGTAAGAATAAACCATAACCAGACAAGAAGGAAAAACTAAACTATAACCCTAAACTGCCTATCATCGCACTCGCCATAAATTGATAAGAGTTCTGTAAAGGTAAGAATGTCATGAATTAAATATACCCTTCCCGTGAAATTTATATTGTCCTATAATGTACTTCTTTGGGCCATCGCACGACCACCATGTCCATTGTATCTCTGCCACCCCACTCTATTCACATGGCCTAGGTACAACTCATAACTGTCACCATTAATCTTCTTGGTGGAGGGTTTTCTAAGGCTATTATTTCATTCTTCTCCCTTGGCTCTATGTATTTGCAAAAATGCTACAAAGATAACCTTGATGACGTTAACACAGTAGCATGGCCAGAATCATGGAGTTGGGCTTGTTCTGAGCAGGAAGGAAACTAGGAGGCACTCACGAGTCAGATGCCACCCTATGCGAGGTAAGTAAATTCTCAGTTGTTTTATCTGAACTCTCTATGAATACTAAAAAGTCACCATGCGCACGAGTCACCCTCTAATTTCTATTAGTTCTATTGGTCTTGAATTTCATGGTTTGAGGTATCATTTTAATGGTTGGTAGTATACTCAAGAATGTTTAGGGTTTTATCGTGGCTCCACTTCTGATCTTTGTATCAGTTTTCTAAAATCATTATGCCTTGCGACAAACATTTTCTTTGTGAATAAACCTGTAGTAAGTCTCGGACTGTAATAATGTTGAAGGGAGCGAGAAAGTACATAGAGTGTAGGATCTAGTTCATTCATATATAAAGTCGGGTTTATTATATCTTTGGTTTCTCATTCTGGGTTATTAGTGTTTACACAACTCAATATAGATACAAATTATTGGCCTAATCTTTTCAGAGGTTTCACAACTTGGAATAATTACTTATCCGTTTTTTTATTTGGCTGTGTGCCTCATGGTTTTCTTTAGTTTTTATATACTAGATAGGGAACTAGGTTTTCTTCTATGTGATAGTAAGAGGGATACTCTTCCTATACGGGTTAGTAATTTTCAAAGATATGTGTATTCTTTGTGAAATGAAGTGGTTTCGCTTCTGTCTGAAATGTGTTTTTACCTATGCGGTGTAATTTTTACGATTTGGTTCCTTTGGATTTTAAATTAACAGTTATGAAGATATTTACAGTTCTATACCTCTATTTACATTTTCTGAATTTCCAATCTCGAATTCTAACAGTATAAATCCTAGTACTTGCCAAGATTTAATTCGTGTCAAAGGAGCAAGACATATATATATTCATCTGAGTTATACCCCAGTAAGTTTATATAACATTTGCCTCAAGTTTTGTGCATCTGAAAGACTGTGTGCAACTTGTCTAAGTTTCAAACATCAATTTCTAAGTTTAAGAAATATGATTTCGATGTCCCGTAAGCCTATTCCAGTGTCTGTAGTTTTTAGCTAAATATGAGGACAGTATCTCGAAACTTTAACTGTGATCCAAATCGGGCAAATCTGTGGAACATGTTTTATACTATGTATTATTTATATTTCTTCTTATGCAATATATGTATTACATGTTTAAAATGTTCTATCTACTTGAAAACATTTTGAGCAATTGATTTAATTTTGTTATGTTACAAGGCTAATGATGGGACCCCTGTTTTCATTGCGAGGATACCCATCAAGAATTTCAACACCCACTCCTTCCCTTCAGGCTATGGATCATTCGCCCAGTGCCGCTGATGGAGAACGAGACACCCCATGCCATCCTCAAGCTAAGTAGTGACCTGGTGTTGACTTCTTAATAAGTTTTGTGGATCCTTCCTGAATATTGTTTACTCTTCCATAATTAATTTTCTTTACTTACTAGTTCTCGAAATAATTTCATTTTTATTAATTCCTTTATCTTTTCCATAATCCTATCTTCTAACTCTCGATTTCCTTTGCAGGAGAAAACCTTTCACGGTCAACTAATACGGATATCTCATTGCTTGAAAAAGGTATTCAAGTTCAGGTTTCCTGTGTCTTAGTTGTTGGGGAATTCAGATTTGGTTTTAAGGGAACTGGTTCCTTTCCCAGGTTTCTCTATTGTAAAATAAATATGGATCAAAAGACTATTTCTATACAGATCGTTCATTAGTTTATTATAAATGAATGTACAAAATTTCCTAGAACGCAACGAATAATGTTATATATTGAGAAAAACTTTGTAACATGTTTTAATATAACACTATAATACTCTTGTTATGTTTAGATTTATGCAACATACAAAACACATAGGCATTTCCTGTAGATCAATACTTTGGTTATTTGACCTATAGAAATCTATAATAAATCCTTATGCAGGCTTATATTTGAGTCTACATTCATACTTATACCAAATATTTCTAATATCAACAATAGATATGACTGATATTTGTTTTCCTATTATTGTTTAGAGAGTACATCACTTGAATAATAAGCTTTTACACATTCATCAACAACTATCACACACATTGGATTTCTTATCTCTACTCACTGAATAAATTCAAAAACTGTAAAATCTTATTCTACCATTCGTTCCATTCTACCATTCATTAACCAACAAACAAACCAATAAATGAGGGATAGTAGATGTACATATTTGAACAAAGTGTTGGAACAAAAAATGGAACAACCAAGTTCCACCCAACCATAGAACAGAAAAACCAAACTACTTGCTCCATTCACCCCCTTGCTTGACTATAAATCCATGAGGGCAAACTCCAAAACTCCTCCTTAGCTATAGTCCTCTTTTAGATCAACCAATTTCTCCTTGCCTCACACTCAGAAAATAGTGCTCATAACATAAAGCGGTATTCTTTTTTCCCAAACATACTAGGAAGCATCCTACCTCCTCCCATATGTTATATATGCAAAAGCATTTTGTGCCTAGTATTTTCCCCCTTGGGAATTTTCCCATCTTTACAAATACCTTATTCTCAGGGATTACCAATGGACAAATTCCTGATTTTCCACTTGTAAATTCAGCCCTGAGGTAGTTCAAACATGTTCCCCACTCATGGAGTCATGGTGAGATCATTTCAAACTAGTTGTTCCATTTGTCTCTCAGCAATAAATATAAAAAATATTTGTTTCTTACAAGTGTCATAGTCAAAGAGTTGGTTGGGAAAATCAAAACTTTGCCCAACAGCCATTATATTAAATTACAATTAACTAAATTCAAAATTCAAAATTTCCATAAATGACAATAATTTTTCCAAATTCGAATTTGCCAAAAACGGAAATAAAATCCTAAGTGTATTTAGACTTCAATAATAATTTATTTTTGGGGATATTACACTTTCCAAAACAATCAGAAAAAAAAAGGCCAAAACAGTCACATCCAACTTCCACTCCTAATGCTCACAAGGGAGACAAATATAAAAAAAGGAAGACGGACAAACATTACGACTTTTGTGGGAAATATGGTCACGTGGAGTCCAATTGTTTTAAGAGAATGTAAGATTTAGAGGAAGAGATGAAGAGTAATAACATCCATATTGATTCTTCTCATGGAAATGCACTTTCTACTTATGTTTTCTCCTTCAATTAAACTTCTACTTCTTCTTATTATGAGTGGCTTATTGATTCTAGACCATCTTATCATATGGCTAAGGATAAATTCATATTTGAATGTAACACCAAGAATTGAATGTAACAAAAAGAAAATAATTGAATGTTACATGTAATACCCCTAGGCTGAACCTCAATTGTAAATGTAAAAATACTTATAGGCTGGTGAACCAGGTTATTCTAGGCTAGAAGGCTTATGTGATTATTAGGCCAGAGAGCCTATATGATAAAGGCCAACGATCCTATTATTGTAATATGTAAACAATCATATAATTAATAAAGTACATCACTATTGCATACCGACCAAAAAATGAGTATGGGGGGATAAAATCCACTAGAAAGGGAAGGGGGGCTAAGAGTCTAGGAAGGGGATAAGCTAGAGGGATTAATCCCAAATGAATATTATATTAGTATTTCCTAAATTCTAAGGTATGGATATAATTTTATGTTATCATAAGTTCCTATGAGAAGGGAACAAATTACAAGTGGAACTCATGAAGCTTCATGAAGACAAGTGTCAAGTAGGGGACATGAAGATGTATTTGGGAAACTTAGTATATTTTTGGGGGATCTCATCATTCTTGGGGGAAATGGACTCTTACACTCCATCGTGTTGTGATATTCATGGAGGGATATTCTCATCAATTTTGGAGAGGGGTAACCTTCGTTTCTTACCAAGGGTATTCCATGATCCCCCCAATACTTAAATCACATATTTTAAGCTTCCCTTTGTACCTCTTTGTCACAAGAAGTGTACATGTACCTTACCTAAGCCAGTATTGTACTGGTACCTGTACCTGTACCTGGTTAGCTTAAGAGTTGGAGCATTGTCCATTATTCTCTCCTACCATCCGAACTTTATTTTTGACATCAAGAGACATGTACGTGGGAAGCTTGGCATCGTGGGCAACACAAAAACTAGTTTGACTGTAGGCTTAAGAGGCGGGTTGTCAGGACCATGGTCGAAGAAGCGGGTTGTCAATCTCACAGGCATTCTCTCTAGGTGAGAGTTTTCTATGTCAAAGAAGTGGGTTTTCAGGCCCGTGAGTATTGTTCGCTAGGGGATAAACTACTTGGAATTGTTCCTTGTTGTGTAGGGTAATAGATACCGGTCTCTGAGACTTCATGTTCGACCTGTTGTTGACGCCCCAGAAGGGAAGTGAGGTAGTCGAAGGACTATTGATTAGAGAAGGGGAACACTTCCTAGGGTGGGATAGACATGTGGGGAATGAGATATTGTAGGCTAGTTGAAACAGTTGGGCACCCTGGAAAAATCAATTATGCTACTTGTCGGACCTTAAACTGGCTTAGTATTCCATTTTCCCTAATAGAGTTTATCCCCATCTCGGGGGTGACTCACTGTTGATATTATGAGTAGTGTGGTTTTATGGATGCAAGGAACATGGAAGGTATGCATACAGTTGGTGATATTTTTATCAAAGATAAGCGTGAATTGTGTGTGAAATTTACATGGTGAATCATTATTTATGCATTTTTTTTTATGTGTTTTTTCTATTATATGATGCATGTGTATTTCTATTATTATTCTTTATAAATCTATGTATTTGCAGCGTATTTTTATGTTTAAATGTTGTTTACAATTTGAAATTTCCATGTGGAATAACTCAATAAGTGGTTGGGGATGTCACAATATGGCATCAGAGCTCTAATTTTCAACACTAAGCCTGGATGACCAAGCAAATTGAAATTGAAGTGAAATTTCAAAGAGAATTTAAGTTGCAGGGTGCCAGGAGAGCATTCAAAGAACATTTTCATGGTTTTCGAAATCTCAAGAGGTGTAGGGGTTCGAGAAAGACAATAGAGGAAAAAACCCACAAAAATTGTTGTTTTGGGCCATAAGATTAGATATGGGTCGTTCGATCTATTTGAGAGAAGACAAATCCCTCATAGTCGTTGGATCTAGATAACGTGTGGAGTCATTAGGCACCGAAGTCCTTCGAACTTCATTGCTGCAAAAAAAATTTCGTTGTTTGCTAGAAAGGAGGCAAAATCTCGAAAGTCCCGAAGTATCAGAGTGAATCTATGTCTTATATCACTTTGAGGAGCTCCAACTGTTGGATTGGCCGAGCATAGATATAAGCCATTGGATCAGTTTGGGAGAAGATAGATTCCTCACAATCATTGGATCTGGAGAAGGTGCATGGTCCTTAAGAATCAAATTCATTCGAAATTCACTACTCTGATATATTTTCGTTCTTTTTTGGAAGGGAGGACAAAACCTCGAAGCCCCAGAGTCCAGGATTGAATCTACGTCGTATATCACTCTCAGGAGTGTTAGCTTTTGGATTGTCCAAGAATAGATATGGGTCCTTGGATCAAAACCCAAACTATAAGAGAAAAAATGTGAGAATATCAGATATAAGCCATTGTATCTGTACACATGTGAACGTGAGCCATATATCTCACAGAAGTTCGAAGGGTCGACAATCTTGGAGAAACGAGTTCTTTTGTTTCCAGGAGGAATATCTCCCGAAGTCCCAAACTTCAGAGTGAATCTTGACCATTGGTCATCAAGGACACATGTTAGTAGATTAGTGAGTGTCTGGAAGTTCAACAATACGGAGGATCGTGAGTGAAAAGTGTTTAGGCGTGAAAAGGCCCGATGTCCTGCAGCCAAGATTAAATCTAGGTCACTCCTTATCAAGGACATGTGGACCATGGCTCTATGCATTTTACCAAGTTGGAATTCGACAGTTCGATGGTTTGGCGGGGATTAGAAGCGGGAACTCTCAGAATCAGAAAGAATAATTTTGGTAACCATGAAGGGGAAAAATTGTACATATGTTACCAGAATAGTGTATTGTGGGTTTAACTAACCATTGTTGTTGTAGTCTTTCTTTCACCAAAATTTTTAGAATTATTAACTTACATAATAAATGTGTTGCAAGAAAATATTAGGGTTGTTTATAAAACAAAGAAACTTGTCTTAGCAAAGTGGTATCTTCAATAATGAGTCCAAGGTGCACCCTTGAAGGCTTGGGAATCCATTACAGGAGATCCACTCCTACAAATCATAATGCTCAGTGGAATCAAGGTGTAAAGAAGATCATTTAAATAGAAAAAGTAGTGAAAGATTATTCATTCTAAGAAATGCCAATGTTAAGTTAAAGAAGTACATGGTGGAAAGACCTATTCTATGCAAACGGATATAGCATGATGCTAGTATTCTGATAAAGAAAGATATAGTGTATGCATGGAGAGAATGGAAATGTCTCCAAAGATCAATCCTATAGTTTTATAGATAATATTTCCATGATTGTTATCAGAGTAGAGCAGTGGAAGCATGGTTTTATGAAAAAACTTCACGGGTGAAGCAATAAATGTGTGAACATACTAAAGAAGTACCAACAAATGAATAAACAATGCATTATGTACAGATTGGATCCAGCTGAATGCAATCAAGTTCTAAGGAAGGGTTTTCTCATAAAAGGAAGAACGATTGTAGGATAGATTCATGTCCTTGAACATCTTAGGATAATGGAAACAAGGTTTCTAAAGGGAAAATAATAAGGAACAATGAAGAAGAAAATGGATATATTCTTGGTATAGAATGCAAAATAAATAAAATCTACAGAGAATCTTTATCAAGTGGAACAAATACATAAATGGAATTCCATGGGTGGAATGTATCACTATAATCTATGATGGAAAGTAAGAGAAATGCTAACTCATTCTAGTTAAATCAATGCAGTTGGAAAAGAAGAATTGTCTAGCATAGAAACATGTTGAAAATGATTATGCAAGTCAAGTTGAAATCAGATGGGTTAGGATAGGAGAAAGTAATGGCTCATTAAGAAAACCCAAGTGTCTATATCTCTTGTCAAGGAAAGGTTGAATCATTGTGTTTCAATAAATAGATTGGTCCTAAATATCCAATTTTAATTAGAGAGAATGATTAGAAATGTAATTTGTTCATGTAGGAGTTGGATCAGAGGGACCCAAGTAATAGTGGAATGCTAAAAACTAATATCATCATAATATATGGTTATGAGTGTGCAAAGTAGATAAGAAAAAGGTTGGGATGGAAAAGTATTCAAGATAGAGAACAATCAAGCACATTGTTTTCTTTTGTAAAAACACAAGAAGATTCAAGAATACGGGAAGAATTGAAGACTTCTGGGAAAAACAAAGAAAAATGATACAGGGAGAAAGAGGTTGTTGCAATTACTGTAGAAACAATTATGTTATGGATTTTTGGACAACCATACATACTACAGGAAATTGACATGCAAATAAATTTAGGAGCATGCTAATGATGCATTATTAGTGCATACAAATATGAATTGACAAATGCCAATTTGTTAATAGACATGTATTAAATAAAAATACTAGGATTAATCTATTGTTGAATATATATTAATATGAAAGTTGGTAATGGTGGTTTTTGTATGTCATAGACCCCTTCCCTCCAAAGGGTTTCTCGACCTCCCAGTATTGGATCATTTAAAATATCGAGTTGAAGCAACTCTTTGGGTCCATTTTTCCTCCTGGTGACCCGTCCTAAGATCGTGGGTCTATTCCTTTGCGATTCAGGCTTCGAGGATATCCCGAGATCTTCCTTTGAAATTTCCTGAAACACGCTTCTCTGAGTTTATAGACTTCTACCACGTGTCTCTTTGCATTTTCTGGCTCCACAATGGTTCGGGTTTCATGACTTCACGAAACTCTAGGTCTCTCGCTTGCGAACCTCCATACTTCTGATTCCCAAATTACTTAATCCATTGTCATGTGATCCTCTCACGATCAACGACTGAGATCCATTAGCAACTTCAGGCTTTGTGACTTCTCTTCTGTCGAACCTTCCAATGTTCCGAAATCCGAAGTGCAAAACACTCTACAACTATCCCTTGTGTAGTTTTACCAGATCTGACGGTTTGGAATCCTTCACCTCCTTTCGAAATGAATCTTGTCCACTAATTTTAGAGAAGACTCCAAGGACTTCTCTCCTCGAAGGATTTCCACCGCTCTCCCTCCTGATATTTTCTTCTTCTACCTTCTCTCGTTCCTCTGAACACCTCCTTTGACACTTAGTCGAAATATCGATCTATGCACACCTTGCAAGAGATTTTCATCCACAACTTAACTTCTCCTTGTGGATGGCTTCACACTCCTTGTGATTTTTTTCCAACCGCTTCATTCTCTCGTGACTGAAATCACGCTACTTCTCTTGAGCTTTCGAATATGAAAAATATGTCACGCACTCCTTGTGAATGTCAATGCACTCCTTGCATACATACAAGTCTCATTATCTCGTCTGAGATTTTGAGTCAAAACTGACTCGGTCAAACACACCTTGCAGACACTATGCATGCCTTGCACTCTCTAAATCAAGAGAAACAATTGAAACTTATCTACTCTTCATAGTGACTCATACATTCAACAATGCAAATGCGGTCATGGATACAAGAACAATAAATAACAGAGAATTGAAAATAAATAGAAGGTATACCATTCATTCAAATAGACACATAATAACACATATTTGGGGAAACATTCCTCTATTATATTCATTCAACTGAAACTTACATACATTCATACAATATTTCTCTGTATCTCCCAACTCTTAGCTTACAATGGCAATCTATTCATTAGATTCAACAATGACTGATTAACTATATTCTATTAGCAACCTCTCCTCAACAACGATACAAAGTTTTATAAAAAAGGGACTCTATTGAGTTCTTCCCTCCAACTACTCTATGTTATCCTATCTGAATTAAATGATATCAACTACTTATCATTTATTACAATAAATATTGAGTCAGACAGATAAGAGAGAAATCTCCAGATCCATACTGCGATTCGTTTCATAAAACAAAATACATTCCCCATTGATATTACGTGATGGTTCAACCTATGATCATTAAAGATGTTCATAACTCAAAAATCTTTGTCAGATATTACAATAATACACTGATCTTTGAAATTCAAAACATTTCAAAAAATGTGCTAATGTGCCCAATTGTCTCCTACTCATGCTTTGTTGGCGATGCTCCTGCATCATACTCCCTTGGCTGAAAAATTCATGGACTCCTCCACCGAGCTTACATGCTTCTGGATATCCACTTCACCAACCCAACTGGCATCTTCTACTGGTTGTCCTTTCCACTTCACCAAATATTCAAAATATGTTTTCCTTCTGCTCTTCTTACCAACTTGTTGATCTATGATCTTTTCCATCTGCAACTTATCTGTTACATGCATCTGCTTTCTCCACTGGATATCTCCTCGATCTCCTAACCCTATGATTCTATCTTCCCTATACGGATATAGGTCTTCAATGTTGAATATGGGTGATATAACCACATCTTCTGGCATCTCTAACTCATAAGAATTATCACCAAACCTCCTCAGGATTTTACACGAACCTATCTTTTTCAACTTTAGTTTATTGTATGTTCCCCTCAGGAGCCTCTCCTTCCTTATATGTGATAGGACTTGATCTCTAACTTCAAACTCAAGCCTTCTCCTATGTTGATCAACTATTTTCTTGTATTCGTTGCTACTCTTATTTAGTTTCTCCTTGATCTGATTGTGAAGTTCCTTCATTTCTGCAGTGAAGTCTTCATCTCCAGTGCTCCTAAACTTGCTCTACTTCATATATCTTAAATCTGAAACTCCTCTCGTGTTTATTCCATAGACAATTTGAAAATGACTTTTCCCAGTTCCTTTGTTCTCTAAGTCATTATATGAAAACTCGACTTCTCCTAGAATCTGATCCCACTGAATATGGTGCTCAGTGACCAAACTCCTTAGCAAATCTCTTAATATTCTATTCACTGCTTCAGTCTATCCATCCATCTATGGATGATATGCAGAACTAAAATATATCTCCATCCCCAACGTTTTATGCAAATTCCTCCAGAAATGACCAACAAATTTGGTATCGTTGTCTGAAACTATACTCTTGGGAAATCCATGGAGTCTCACAACTTCTCTGAAAAACAAATTCGCAACATGTGTTGCATCACTCGTCCTCTAGCATGGGATAAAGTGTGCCATCTTTGAAAATATGTCCACCACCACAAATATGAAATCACTTCCTCTTTGTGTCCTTGGCAATCGCAACACAAAATCCATGCTTATTGCATCCCAAGGCCTCTCTAGAATAGGAAATGGCTAATACAACACATTTTTCTACTTCTTCGCCTTAGCATACTGAAAAATCTTACAATTGTTTACGAATCTCTTCACCTTTGCTCTCATACCTAGCCAATAATATGAACCATTTAATTTGGAATTTTTTTTGTCATGGACGAAGTGTATGGCTAGACCTCCACTATGGTTTTCCTTCAACAAATTCTCCTGCTCAATGCATCAACAACCTTATTATCATTTCCATAAATATGTTTAATGACAAAAGTGAAATTTTTCATAAACTTTATCCACTTAGCATGTCTCTGGTTTAACTTCTCTTATCTGGTTATGAATTGCAAAGCTCGGTTGTCTCTATAGAAAACAAACTCCTTTGGTACTAGATAGTGCCTCCATTTCTTCAAGGCTTGAATTATTGCATAAAATTGTTTTTCATATGTAGAGTACTTATTTTTAGCTTCATTCAACTTCTCGCTGAAATAGGAAACATGTTTTTTATATTGACTTAAGATCGCTCCAATTGCAACTCCACTCACATCACATCTTACCTTAAATGTCTTTCTGAAATCCGGTAAAACCAGAATCAGTTGTTCAATTATATTATCCTTCAATATGTTGAAGATCCTCTGAGCCTCTTCTATCCATTTGAAAGACTTATGCCTTTTCTTCATTGTACCCATAATTTGAGCATTAACCCACTAGAATTTATGATGAACTTCCGATAGAAACTTTTTAATCCATGGAAGCTTCTTACCTCAACGATATTCCTCAGTGACAACCATTCTCAGAATTCTCTCACCTTTTCGATATCCATCTTCAATTCGTTTGAAGAAATTTCAAACCCCAAATATATGAGTTATGTCTTCATGAAAGAAAAAAATTTCAGATTAATCAACAACTTCTCTTGTTGCAACCTCCTCATCACCAATGTCAAATGTCTCAAGTGTCCCTCCTTAGTCTTTTCAAATACCAGTATATCATCCAAATATACAATTACGAACATACAAATGAAATATTTTAACACTTCATTCATCAGCCTCATAAAAGTACTCGGGGTGTTTGTTAAGCCACTCAGGGTGTTTGTTAAGCCAAACATTATAACAAGCCATTCATACAACCCCTCATTTTTCTTGAATGTTTTTTTCCACTCATCACCTTCTCTCTTCCTTATCTGGTGATATCCACTTTTAAAATCTATCTATGAAAAATTGTTAGCTCCACTCAAGTAATCCATCAAGTCATCCATCCTTGGTAATGGTAATTTGTATCTGATGGTAATATTGTTTATGGCCCTCTAGTCCGTACACATTCTCCATACTCCATCCTTCTTTGGACTTAATATAGTTGGCACTACACATGGACTCAATATTTATCTGACAAATCCTTCGTCTAGCAGATCCTAAATCTCTCTCTTCACTTCCTCATTCTCTTGAGGTGTCAACCTGTATGCTTCTTGATTCGATAGGCTTTCTCCTCGTATCAAGTCAATGTGATAGTTGATACTTCTGATAGGTGGTAGTGAGTTTGGCAACTCATCCACTACAATGTTAGCAAAATTCTCTATCATTTCTTGAACTTCCTTGGGTAAATATTCCATTGAAGTATTGGTAAGGATAACTCTTGTCTTCCTCACTACATAAAACTACATCTCCTCTTCCTTCTTTACTTCATTCAAGAGCTCCTTCCCACTCATGAGAAGTATGCTCACACTAGCTTCATCCTTCACCTTCTTTTCTTCAATTGGCAACAACATGTGCGTCCTACCATTCTTCTCTAAGGTGTAATTATTCCTCCTCCCATAATGAATGGAATTCCTGTCATACTGCCACGGTCTTCAAAACAAAACATGGCATAGATCCATGGGAATCACGTCACACAAAATTTCATCCTTATATCCTCCTATTTTAAATTCAACCAGGCATTGTTGAGTGACTATTACCTGATGACCTTTTTGTAACCATGATACCTTATACGACATCGAATGTGCAGTCGTCTCTAGATCTAGATTCTCCACCATATCTATGGATACTAAGTTGTCAGTGCTTCCACTATCAATTATCACCTTGCAAACCCTGTCTTTCATTTTGAAATCAGTCCTGAACAAATTGTTCCTTTGTGTTATTTTTTCGGTATCTAGCTCTTGCTTCAAAAGAAATTTCTTCATCATCAAGGATTCCCCATATTCTACACCTTATACCTCAACATCTCACTTATGCTCTTCCGAAATGTGAACTTCACCTCCTTTCTTCCTCTCGGGGAAATCCCAAGACATGTGTCTTATTTTTCCATAGGCAGAACATTTTACTTCTCCTCCTATGCCTCTTCCTCTTCCTCTAGGAAAAGAGTTTCTACCACCACCATGTCTTCCTCATGAAATTCCTCCTCTCTCACAATGAATGTGTGGTTTCTCTGTCTCATATTTGGGATTTTGTACCTTATCCTAGGAAAATCCTTTCCCTTCAAACTTCGACCTCTGGTTTGTTGACTCTGCTTCCTGGTCAACTTCTCTTTTTCTTTCGGCCCAATTTGATACGCATCCTCTACTATCCTAACTTTTGTAATGTTGATCTCATCCTGGATATCATATCTCAGGCCATTGATATATCTATTAACTTTCTCTTCGTCTCTCTCTCTCTCTGGCCAACTCTAATGTTCAATTTGTATAACTCCTATGTTCACTCCTTCATAGTCAATCGTCTTTGTCTTAGGTTTTGCATCCTCCTGAACATACTTATCTGGTAATCCTTGGGTATGAATTTTTCCTCTAGGTTGGCTACCATTTGATCCCAAGTCTTGATATTTTGTTTTCCTTTGCTCCTCCTCTCCGCCTGGAGTTCATCCCACCATAGTGTCGGATATCCTTTTAACCTAGTGAAAACATGTCTTACCTTTTTTCTCCTCTTCAACATCCTCATAGTCGAAATAGTTGTCCATTGCTCGTATCCAATCAGCCAATTCCTCCATGTCTAAGTTTCCTTCATACATAGGGATGCCAATATTTTCTCTGGCTCCCAATTTGACAATCGCTTTTAGCAAGTGTTCTTCCAAAACATCCTCAACTACAACTTCTTTGACTTCAAATTCTTCATTTTATGCCTCGCTGATGTCTCCGGCATAAAGTGCTCTAATTTGTGTTGTCTCCATGGCATCCAACCTCGCACGTAATTCTCTCTTCTAGGTGGCATTGTGTTGATGCTTCTGATACCCCTCATTCATATTAGTTTACCTCTGTAACATCCCGCTCTGGCGCACTGAGAACACTTATTATTTGAGGACACTTGCTCGCAAGTGATCTGGACTTTTATGATGTTAGACCATTTATACTTGATTATGATGTGATTGACAGATGACATGATGTGTTACTATTTGAT
>SNQJ01S0010295.1:196849-228477 GCA_010110895.2 Picea sitchensis
TTATATTCACCTTGGTAATTCCATTCTACTCACACAAAAATACCATAGGTAATACTATGGAATTACATATATACATGTAACGAACCCTAGGATAATGTATTGTTAAATCCATAGGTCGTATGTGAAATGTCTCTATTATACATAGTTATTTATAACATGACGCCAGTACATATAAGCATTAAAGCTCTGAAATGATATGACTATATGGTTGGTACAGACAGTTTTGTTTTTTGTCATTTGACACTCCCATGATAAACAACGTTGGCACAAGGGATAATGAATCCGATAGGTAAGAATAAACCATAACCAGACGAGAAGGAAAAACTAAACTATAACCGTAAACTGCCTATCATCGCACTCGCCATAAATTGATAAGAGTTCTACCGAGGTAAGACTGCCATGAATTAAATATACCCTTCCTGCAACATTTATATTGTCCTATAGCGTACTTCTTTGGGCCATCGCATGACCACCATGTCCATTGTATCTCTGCCACCTCACTCTATTCACATGGCCTAGGTACAACTCATAATTGTCACCATTAATATTCTTGGTGGAGGGTTTTCTAAGGCTATTGTTTCATTCTTCTCCCTTGGCTCTGTGTATTTGTGAAAACGAAGCAAAGATAACCCTGATGATGTTAACTTGGTAGCATGGCTAGAATCATGGAGTTGGGCTTGTTATGAGAAGGAAGGAAACTAGGAGGCACTCACCAGTCAGATGCCACCCTATACGAGGTAATTAAATTCTCAGTTGTTTTATCTGAACTCTCTATGAATACCAAAAATTCACCATGCACACTAGTCACCCTCTAATTTCTATTAGTTCTACTGGTCTTGAATTTCGTGGTCTGAGGTAGCATTTTAATGGTTGGTAGTATACTCAACAATGTTTAGGGTTTTATCGTGGCTCCATTTTTTATCTGTGTATCAGTTTTCTAAAACCCTTATGCCCTGTGACAAACATTTTCTTTGTAAATAAACCCATAGGAAGTCTCGGACTGTAATAATGTTGAAGGGAGAGGGAAAGTCCACAGAGTGTAGGAGCTAGTTCAGTCATATATAAAGTCAGGTTTATTGTATCTTTGGTTTCTCATTATGGTTTATTAGTGTTTACACAACTCGATATAGATACAAATTATTGGCCTAATATTTTCAGAGGTTTCACAACTTGGCATAATTACTTATCAGTTTTGTTATTTGGTTGTGTGCCTCATGGTTTTCTTTAGTTTTTATATACTAGACAGGGAACTAGGTTTTCTTCTGTGTGATAGTAAGAGGGATACTCTTCTTATACATGCTAGTCCTTTTCAAAGATATGTCTATTCTCTGTGAAATGAAGTGGTTTTGCTTCTATCTGAAATGCGTTTTTACCTATGCGATGTAATTTTTACGATTTGGTTCCTTTGGATTTTAAATTAGCAGTTATGAAGATATTTATAGTTCCATACCTCTATTTACATTTTCTGAATTTCCAATCTCCAATTGTAAGAGTATACATCCTAGTACTTGCCAAGATTTAATTCATGTCAAAGGAGCAAGACATATATATATATTCGTTTGAGTTATACCTTGGTAATTTTATTTAACATTCGCCTCAAGTTTTGTGCGTCTAAACGACTGTGTGAAACTTGTCTAAGTTTCAAAAATCAATTTCTAAGTTTAAGAATTATGATTTCAATGTCCTGTAAGCCTATTCTCGTGTCTGTAGTTTTTAGCTAAATATGAGGACAATATCTCGAAACTTTAACTGTGATCCAAATCGGGCAAATCTGTGGAACATGTTTTATACTATGTATTATTTATAGTTATGCTTATACAATATATGTATTACATGTTTAAAATGTTCTATCTACCTGAAAACATTCTGAGCAATTGATTTAATTTTGTTATGTTACAAGGCTAATGATGGGACCCCTGTTTTCATTGAGAGGGTGCCCATCAGGAATTTCAACACCCACTCCTCCCCTTCGTGCTATGGATCATTTGCCCAGCGTCACTGATGGAGAAAGAGACACCCCACGCCATCCTCAATCTAAGTAGTGACCTGGTGTTGACTTCTTAATAAGTTTCGTGGATCCTTCCTGAATATTGTTCACTCTTCCATATTTAATTTTCTCTACTTACTAGTTCTCAAAATAATTTCATTTTTATTAATTCCTTTATTTTTTCCATAATCCTATCTTCTAAATCTCGGTTTCCTTTGCAGGACTAAACCTTTCATGGTCAACTAATCTGGATGTCTCAATTCTTGAAAAAGGTATTCAAGTTCGGGTTTCCAGTGTCTTAGTTGTTGGGGAATTCAGATTTGGTTTTAAGGGTACTGGGTCCTTGCCCAGGTTTTTCTATTGTAAAATAAATATGGATCAAAAGAATCTTTCTATAGAAATCGTTCATTAGTTTATTATAAATGAATGTACACAATTTCCTAGAACCTAACGAATAATGTTATATATTGAGAAAAACTTTGTAATATGTTTTAATATAACACTGCAATACTCTTGTTTTGTTTAGATCTATGCAACATACAAAACACACATGCATTTCCTATAGATCGGTACTTTGGTTATTCGACTTATAGAAATATATAATAAATCCTTATGTAGGCTTATATTTGAGTCTACATTCATACTTATACCAAATATTTCTAATATCCACAACAGATCTGACTAATATTTGTTTTCCTATTGTTGTTCAGAGAGTACATTACTTGAATAATAATATTTTACACATTCATCAACAACTATCACACACATTGGATTTCTTATCTCTACCCACTGAATAAATTCAAAAACTGTAAAATCGTATTCTACCATTCGTTCCATTCTACCATTCATTAACCAACAAACAAACCAATCAGTGAGGGATACTAGATGTACATATTTGAACAAAGTGTTGGAACAAAAAATGGAACAACCAAGTTCTACCCAACCATAGAATAGAAAAACCAAACTACTTGCTCCATTCACCCCCTTTCCTGACCATAAATCCATGAGGGCGAACTCCAAAACTCCTCCTTAGCTATAGTCCTCTTTCAGATTAGCCAATTTCTCCTTGCCTCACACTCAGAAAATAGTGCTCATAACAACAAGTGATATTCCTTTTTCCCCAACATACTAGGAAGCATCCTACCTCCTCCCATATGCTATATAGGCAAAAGCATCTTATGCCTAGGTCTTTTCCCCCTTGGGATTTTTCACATCTTTACAAATCCCTTATTTTGAGGGGTTACCAATGGATAAATTCCTGATTTTCCACTTGTAAATTCAGCCCTGAGGTAGTTCAAACATGTTCCCCACTCATGGAGTCATGGTGAGCTCATTTCAAACTAGTTGTTCCATTTGTCTCTTAGGAATAAATATAAAAAATATTTGTTTCTTACAAGTGTCATAGTCAAACAATTGGTTGAGAAAATCAAAACTTTGCCCAACAGTCATAATATTAAATTACAATTAACTAAATTCCAAATTTGGAATTTCCATAAATGACAATAATTTTTCCAAATTCGAATTTGCCAAAAACAGAAATAAAATCCTAAGTGTATTTAGACTTCAATAATAATTTATTGTTGGGGATATTACACTTTCCACAACAATGAGAAAAAAAAACGCCAAAACAATCACATCCAACTTCCACTCCTAATGCTCACAAAGGAGACAAATATAAAAAAAGGAAGACACACTAACATTGTGACTTTTGTGGGAAATATGGTCACATGGAGTCCAACTGTTTTAAGAGGATGTAAGATTTAGAAGAAGAGATGAAGAAGAATAACATCCATATTTATTCTTCTCATGGAAATTCACTTTCTACTTATGGTTTCTCCTTCAATTAAACTTTTACTTCTTCTTATTATGAGTGGCTTATTGATTCTAGACCATCTTATCATATGGCTAAGGATAAATCCATATTTGAATGTAACACCAAGAATTGAATGTAACACAAAGAAAATAATTGAGTGTTACATGCAATAACCTTAGGTTGAACCTCAATTGTAAATGTAAAAATACTTATAGGCTGGTTAACCAGGTTATTCTAGGCTAGAAGGCTTATGTGATTATTAGGCTAGAGAGCCTATATGATAAAGGCCATTGATCCTATTATTGTAATATGTAAACAATCATATAATTAATAAAGTAAATCGCTATTGCATACCGACCAAAAAATGAGTATGGGGGGATAAAATCCACTAGAAAGGGAAGGGGGGCTAAGAGTCTAGGAAGGGGATAAGCTAGAGGGATTAATCCCAAAGGGATATTATATTATTATTTCCTAAAGTCTAAGGTATGGATATAGTTTTATGTTCTCCTAAGATCCTATGGGAAGGGAACAAATTACAAGTGGAACTCATGAAGCTTCATGAAGACAAGTGTCCAATAGGGGTCATGCAGATATATTTGGGAAACTTAGTATATTTTTGGTGGCTATCGTCATTCTTGGAAAAGGGGGGAACTCTTACACTCCATCATTCTACGATATTCAGGGTGGGGATCTCATCATTCTTGGGGGAAATGGGCTCTTACACTCCATCGTGTTGTGGTATTCATGGAGGTATATTCTCATCATTGTTGGAGAGGGGTAACCTTCGTTTATTACCAAGGGTATTCCATGATTCCCCCATTACTTAAATCACATATTTTAAGCTTCCCTTTCTACCTCTTTGACACAGGAAGCGTATATGTACCTTACCCAAACTAGTATTGTACTGATAATTGTACCTGTCCTTGGTTAACTTAAGAGTTGGAGCATTTTCCATTATTCTCTCCTACCATCCAAACTTTATTCTTTCCATCACGAGACATGTACTTGGAAAGCTTGGCGTCGTTGACAACACAAAACCCGGTTTGACTGTAGGCTTAAGAGGCAGGTTGTCAGGACCATAGTCGAAGAAGTGGGTTGTCAATCTCATAGTCATTATCTCCAGGTGAGAGTTTTCTATGTCAAAGAAGTGGGTTGTCAGGCCCGTGAGTATTGTTCGTTGGCAGATAAACTACTTGGAATTGTTCCTTGTTGTGCAAGGTAATAGATATTGGGCTCTGAGACTTCCTATTCTGCCTGTTGTTAAAGCCCCATAAGGGAAGTGAGGCAGTTGAAGGACTATTGAGTAGATAAAGGGCACACTTCCTAGGGTGGGACAGACATGTGGGGAATGATATATTGTAGTCTAGTTGAAATAGTTGGGCACCTTGGAAAAATCAATTATGCTACTTGTCGGATCTTAAACTGGCTTAGTATTCCATTTTCCTTGATAGATTTTATCCTCATATCGGGGGTAACCCACTGTTGATATTATGATTAGTGTGGTTTAATGGATGGAAGGAACATGGAAGGTATGCACACAGTTGGTGATATTTTTATCAAAGATAAGTGTGAATTGTGTGTGAAATTTACATCGTGAATCATTATTTATGCATTTGTTTTTATGTGTTTTTTCCAGTATATGATGCATGTGTATTTCTATTATTATTCAGTATAAATATATGTATTTGCAGAGTATTTTTATACTTAAATGTTGTTTACAGTTTGAAATTTTCATGTGGCATAGCTCAATAGGTGGTTGGAGATGTCACAATATGGCATCAGAGCTCCAATTTTCAACACTGAACCTGGATGGCCCAAGCAAGTTGAAATTGAAGTGAAATTTCAGAGAGAATTTAAGTTGCAGGGTGCCAGGAGAGAATTCAAAGAACATTTTCATAGTTTTCAAAATCTCGAGAGGTTTAGGGGTTTGAGAAAGAAAATAGAGGAAATAAACCACAAACATTGTTGTTTTGGGCCATAAGATTAGATATGGGTCGTTCGATCTATTTGAGAGAAGAAAAATCCCTCATAGTCGTTGGATCTAGATAACGTGTGGATTCGTTAGGCACTGAAGTCCTTCTAACTTCATTAGTGCAACAAGTTTTTTCATTGTTTATTGGAAAGGAGGCAACATCTCAGAATTCCCAAAGTGTCAGAGTGAATCTATGTCTTATATCACTTTAAGGAGATCCAACCGTTAGATTGGCTGAGCATAGATATAGGCCATTGGATCAGTTTGGGAGAAGATAAATTCCTCACAATCATTGGATCTCAAGAAGGTGCATGGTCATTAAGCATCGAAGTCATTCAGACTTCACTACTCTAATAGATTTTCATTGTTTTTTGGAAGGGAGGACAAAACCCCAAAGCCCCAGAGTCCGGGGTTGAATCTATGTCGTATATCACTTTGCGGACTCTCATTTTTCAATTGGCTAAGAATAGATATGGGTCCTTGGATAAAAACCCAGATTAGAAGAGAAAAACTATGAGAATATCATATCTGAGCCATTGGATCTGTACACATGCGAACGTGAGCCATATATATCAAGAAAGTTCAAAGGGTCGACAATCTTGGAGAAACGAGTTATTTTGTTTCCAAGAGGAATATCTCCTGAAGTCCTGAACTTCAGAGTGAATCTTGACCATTGGTTGCCAATGACACATGTTATCATATTAGCGAGTGTCTAGAAGTTAAGCAATCCAGAGGATCGTGAGTGAAAAGTGTTCAGGCGTGAAAAGGCCCGATGTTCCAAAGCCGAGAGTAAATCCAGGTCACTCTTTATCAGGGACATGTGGACCATGGCTCTATTCCTTTTATCGAGTTGGCATTCAACAGTTCTATGGTTTGGTGGTGATTAGAAGCGGGAACTCTCAGAATCAGAAAGAATAATTTTGGTAACCATGAAGGGGAAAAATTGTACATATGTTACCAGAATAATGTATTGTGGGTTTAACTAACCATTGTTGCTATAGGCTTTCTTTCAGCAGAATTTTTAGAATTATTAACTTACATAATAAATGTGGTGCAAGAAAATATTATGGTTGTTTATAAAACAAAGAAAATTTTCTTAGCAAAGTGGTATCTTCAATAATGACTCCAAGGTGCACCCTTGAAGGCTTGGGAATCCATTACAGGAGATCCACTCCTAAAAATCATAATGCTCAGTGGAATCAAGGTGTAAAGAACAGGATTTAAATAGAGGAAGTAGTGAAAGATTATTCATTCTAATAAAGGCCAATGTTAATTTAAATAAGTACATGGTGGAAAGACCTATTCTATGCAAATGGATATAGCACGATGCTAGTATTCTGATAAATAAAGATATAGTGTATGCATGGAGAGAATGGAAATGTCTCCAAAGATCAATCCTATAGTTTTATAGATAATATTTCCATGATTGTTATCAGAGTAGAGCAGTGGAAGCATGGTTTTATGAAAAAACTTCAGGGGTGAAGCAATAAATGCGTGAACATACAAAACAAGTACCAACAAATGAATAAACAATGCATTATGTAGAGATTGGATCTAGATGAATGAAATCAAGTTCTAAGGAAGGGTTTTCTCATACAAGGAAGACAGATTGTAGGATAGATTCATGTCCTTGAACATTTTAGGATAATGGAAACAAGGTTTCTAAAGGGAAAATAATAAGGAACAATGAAGAAGAAAATGGATATATTCTTTGTATAAAATGCAAAATAAATAAAATCTACGGAGAATCTTTATCAAGTGGAGATAATCCATAAATGGAATTCCATGGGTGGAATGTAGCACTAGAATATATGATGGGAAGTAAGAGAAATGCTAACTCATTCTTGCTAAATCATTGCAGTTCGAAAAGAAGAATTGTCTAGCATAGAAACATGTTGAAAATGATTATGCAAGTCAAGTTGAAATCGGATGGGTTAGGACAGGAGAAAGTAATGGCTCATTAAGAAAATCCAAGTGTTGATATATATTGTCAAGGAAAGGTTGGATCATTGTGTTTTAATAAATAGATTGGCCCTAAATATCCAATTTTAATTAGAGAGAATGATTGGAAATGTAATTTGGTCATGTAGGAGTTGGATCAGAGGGACCCAAGTAATAGTGGAAAGCTAAAAACTAATATCAGCATAATATATGGTTATGAGTGTGCAAAGTAGATAAGAAAAAGGTTGGGATGGAAAATTATTCAAGATAGAGAACAATCAGGCACATTGTTTTCTTTTGTAAAAACACAAGAAGATTCAGGAATCTGGGAAGAATTGAAGACTTCTGGGAAAAACACAGAAAAATGATACAGGGAGAAAGAGGTTGCTACAATTACTGTAAAAACAATTATGTTATGGATTTTTGGACAACCATACATAGTATAGAAAATTGACATGCAAATAAATTTAGGAGCATGCTAATGATGCATTATTAGTGCATACAAATATGAATGGACGAATGCCAATTTGTTAATATACATGTATTAAATAACAATACTAGGATTAATCTATTGTTGAATATATATGAATATGAAATTTTATAATGGTGGTTGTTGTATGTCGTAGACCCCCTTCCCTCCAAAGGGTTTCTCGACCTACCAATATTGGATCGTTTAATATATCGAGTCGAAGAAACTCTCTAGGTCCCTTTTTCCTTCTGGTGATTGGGCCTAATACCATGGGTCTATCCCTTTGCGATTCGAGCTTCGAGGATATCCCTAGCTCTTCCTTTAAAATTTCTTGAAACGCGCTTCTATGAGTTTATGGACTTCTACCACATGTCTCTTTGGATTTTATAGCTCCACAATGGTTCAGGTTTCACAACTTCACGAAACTCTAGGTCTCTCGCTCATGAACCTCCGGACTTCAGATTCTCGAATTACTTAATCCATTGTCATGTGATCCTCTCACGATCAACGAATGAGATCCATTCACAACTTCGGGCTTCATGACTTCTCTTTTGTCGAGCCTTCCAATGTTCTGAAATCTGAAGTGCAAAACACTCTACGACTATCCCTTGTGTAGCTTTACCAGATCTGATGGTCTGGAATCATTCGCCTCCTTTCGAAATGAATGTTGTCCACTAATTTTAGAGAATACTCCAAGGAATTATCTCCTTGAAGGATTTCCACCACTCTCCCTCCTAATATTTTCTTCTTCTACCTTCTCTTGTTCCTTTGAACACCTCCTTCGACATGTAGTCGAAATCTCAATCTGTGCACACCTTGCAACACATTTTCATCCACAAATTAACTTCTCCTTGTGGATGGATTCACACTCCTTGCAAATGTTTTCAAACCGCTTTTGTCTGTCGTGATTGAAATCACAATACTTCCCTTTAGCTTTCTAATATGAAAAATATGTCATGCACTCCTTGCGAAAGTCAATGCACTCCTTCCATACATACAAGTCTCATTATCTTGTCTGAGATTTTGAGTCAAAACTGACTCAGTCAAGCACACCTTGTAGACACTATGCATGCCTTTCACTCTCTCAATCAAGATAAATAGTTGAAACTTAGCTACTCTTCATAGTGACTCATACATTCAACAATGCAAATGCAGTCATGGATACAAGAACAAGAAATAACAAAGAATTGAAAATAAATAGAAGGTCTACCATTCATTCAAATAAACACATAATAACACACATTTGGGGAAACATTCCTTTGTTATATTCATTCAATTGAAACTTACATACATTCATACAATATTTCTCTATATCTCCCATCTCTTGGCTTACAATGGCAATCTAATCATTAGATTCAACAATGACCGATTAACTATATTCTATCAGCAACCTCTCCTTAGCAACGATACACAGTTTTATACAAAAGGGACTTTCCTGAGTTCTTCCCTCCAACTAATCTATGTTATCCTATCTGAATTAAATGATATCAACTACTTATCATTTATTACAATAAATATCGAGTTAGACAGATAAGAGAGAAAGCTCTAGATCCGTACTGCGATTCGTTTGATAAAGCAAAATACATTCCCCATCGATATTACGTGATGGTTCAACTTCTGATCATTAAATATGTTCATAACTCAAAAAATATTTGTCAGATATTACAATAATACACCGATATTTGAAATTAAAAACATTTCAAAATATGCGCTAATGTGCCCAGTTGTCTCCTAGTCATGCTTTGCTAGTGATGCTCCTGCATCATACTCCCTTGGCTGAAAAATTCATGGAATCCTACACCGATATTACATGCTTCTGGATATCCACTTCACCAACCCAACTGGCATCTTCTACTGGTCGTCCTTTCCACTTCACCAAATATTCAAAATATGTTTTCCTTCTGGTCTTCTTACCAACTCATTGATCTATGATATTTTCCATCTGCAACTTCTCTGTTACATGCATCTTCTTTCTCCACTGGATCTCTCCTCAATCTACTAACCCTCCGGTTCTATCTTCCATGTATGGATACAAGTCTTCAATGTTGAATATGGGCGATATACCGACATCTTCTGAAAGCTCTAACTCACAATAATTCTCAGCAAAACTCCTTAGGATTTTACACAACCCTATCTTTTTCAACTTTAGTTTATTGTATGTTCACCTCAGGAACTTATCCTTCCTTATATGTGCTAGGAAGTGATATCCAACTTCAAATTCAAGCCTTATCCTATATTGATCATCTCTACTCTTGTATTCATTGTTGCTCTTCTTTAGCTTCTCCTTGATGTGATTGTGAAGTTCCTGCAATTCTGCAGTGAATTCTTCATCTCCAGTGCTCCTAAACTTACTCTGCTTCATATCTCTTAACTCTGAAACTCCTCTTGAGTTTATTCGATAGACGATTTGAAAATGACCTTTCCCATTTCTTTTTTTCTCTAAGTCATTATATGAAAACTCGACTTGTACTAGAATCTGATCCCACTAAGTATGGTGTTTAGTGACCAAACTCCTCAGAAAATCTCCTAAGATTCTATTCACCACTTTGGTCTATCCATCCGTCTATGGATGATATGAAGAACTAAAATATAGATCCATTCCCAAATTTTTATGCAAACACCTCCAGAAATGACCAACAAATTTGGTATCATTGTCTAAAACTATACTCCTGGGAAATCCATGCAGTATCACAACTTCTCTGAAAAACAAATTCGCAACATGCATTGCATTACTGGTCTTCTGTCATGGGATAAAGTGTGCCATCTTTGAAAATATGTTGACCACCACAAATATGAAATCACTTCCTCTTTGTGTCCTTGGCAATCCCAACACAAAATCCATGCTTATTTCATCCCAAAGCCTCTCTAGAATAGGCAATGGATGATACAACCCATTTTTCTACTTATTCCCCTTGGCATACTGAAAAATCTTACAATTGTTCACAAATCTCTTCACATTTGTTCTCATACCTAGCCAATAATATGAACCGTTTAATTTGTAAAATGTTTTGTCATGGACGAAGTGTACGGCTAGACCTCCACTATGCTTTTACTTCAACAAATTCTCTCTCATTGAGCAACTTGGTATGCACAACTGGCAGCCTTTGATCATCAACCCATCCTAAATCATATATTTAGCTCGATAGATTCTGTCTCTTACCATAGGATTCACACATGCTTCATATGCCTCTCCAAAATATGGATCGTTGTGGTACATTTCCTTAAGGTGATCAAACCCCAAGGTCTTGAGCTGAAATTGCTGCAAAATCAAAATTCTCCTGCTCAATGCATCAACAAACCTATTAGCATTTCCAGAAGTATGTTTACTGACAAAAGTGAATTTTTTCATAAACTCTATCCACTTAGCATGTCTCTGGTTTAACTTCTCTTGTCTGGTTATGAATTGCAAACCTCGGTTGTCGCTATAGAAAACAAACTCCTTCGGTACAAGATAGTGCCTCCAATTCTTCAAGGCTTGAATTATTGAACATAATTGTTTGTCATATGTAGAGTACTTATTTTTAGCTTCATTCAGTTTCTCGCTGAAATAGGAAACAGTTTTGTTATATTGACTTAAGACTACTCCAATTGCAACTCCACTCACATCACATCTTACCTTAGATGTCTTTCTAAAATCCTGTAAAACCAGAATCAATTGTTCAGTTATATTCTCCTTTAATATGTTGAAGATCCTCTGAGCCTCTTCTATCCATTTGAAATACTTATGCCTTTTCTTCATTGTACCCATCATTTGAGCATTAATCCCACTAAAATTTATGATGAACTTCCGATAGAAACTTGTTAATCCATGGAAGCTTCTTACCTCAACGATATTCCTCAGTGACATCCATTCTCTGATTGCTCTCACCTTTTTGAGATCCATCTTCAATTCGTTTGAAGAAATTTCAAATACCAGATATATGAGTTATGTCTTCGCGAAAGAGGACTTTTTCAGATTAATCAACAACTTCTCTTCCTACAACCTCCTCATCACCAATGTAAAACGTCTCAAGTGTTCCTCCTTAGTCTTTCTAAAGACCAGTATATCATCCATATATACAATTATAAACATACCAATGAAATATTTTAACACTTCATTCATCAGCCTCATAAAAGTACTCGGGGTGTTTGTTAAGCCAAACATCATAACAATCCATTCATACAACCCCTCATTTTTCTTGAATGTTTTTTTCCACTCATCACCTTCTCTCTTCCTTGTTTGGTGATATCCACTTTTAAAATCTATCTTTGAAAAATAGTTAGCTCCACTCAGGTAATCCATCAAGCCATCCATCCTTCGTAATGGTAATATGTATCTAATGGTGATCTTGTTTATGGCCCTCGAGTCCATATACATTCTCCATCCTCCATCCTTCTTTGGACTTAATATAGTTGGCACTACACATGGACTCAATATTTATCTGACAAATCCTTTGTCTAGCAAATCCTAAACCTCTCTCTTCACCTCCTCATTCTCTTTAGGTGTCAACCTGTATGCTTATTGATTCAGTAGCTTGCTCCTCGTATCAAGTCAATGTGATAGTTGATACTTCTGATAGGTGGTAGTGAGTTTGGCAACTCATCCAATACAATGTCAACAAAATTCTCTATCATTTCTTGAACTTCCTCGGGTAAATATTCCATTGAAGTATTGGTAAGGATAACTCTCGTCTTCCTCACTACATAAAATTTCATCTCCTATTCCTTCTTTACTTCATTCAAGAGCTCCTTCCCACTCATGAGAAGTATCCTCGCACTAGATTCATCCTTCACCTTCTTTTCTTCAATTGGAAACAACATGTGTGTCCTACCATTCTTCTCTAAGGTTTAAGTATTTCTCCTCCCATCATGAATGGAATTCCTATCATACTGCCACGGTCTTCAAAACAAAACATGGCATAGATCCATGGGAATCATGTCACAAAAAACTCCATCCCTATATCCTCCTATTTTAAATTCAACCTTTCTGTAACCATGATACCTTATACGACGTCAGATGTGCAGTCATCTCTAGATATAGATTCTCCACCATATCTATGGATACTAAGTTGTCAGTGCTTCCACTATCAATTATCACCTTGCAAACCTTGTCTTTCATTTTGAAATCAGTCCTGAACAAATTGTTCCTTTGTGTTGTTTTTTTGGTATCTAGCTCTTGCTTCAAAAGAAATTTCTTCATCATCAAGGATTCCCCATATTCTACACCTTATACCTCAACATCACACTTATGCTCTTCTGAAATGTGAACTTCACCTCTTTTCTTCCTCTCGGGGAAATCCCAAGGCATGTGTCTTATTTTCCCACAGGCAGAACATCTTACTTCTCCTCCTATGCCTCTTCCTCTTCCTCTCGGAAAAGAGTTTCTACCACCACTATGTCTTCCTCGAGAAATTCCTCCTCTCTCAGAGTGACTATGTGGTCTCTCTGTCTCATATTTGGGCTTTTGTACCTTATCCTAGGCAACTCCTTTCCCTATGTTCAAACTTTGACCTTTTTTCTGTTGACTCTGCTACCTGGTCAACTTCTCTTTTTTCTTTCGGCCCAATTTGATATGCATCCTCTACTGTCCTGACTTTTGTAATGTTGATATCATCCTCGATATCATATCTGAGGCCATTGATATATCTAGAAACTTTCTCTTCATCTCTCTCTCTCTCTCTTTGTCCAACTCTAATGTTCAATTTGTATAACTCCTATGTTCACTCCTTCATAGTCAATCTTCTTTGTCTCAGGTTCTGCATCCTCCTGAACAGACTTATCTATTAATACTTGGGTATGAATTTTTCCTTTATCTTGGCTACCATTTGATCCCAACTCTTGATATTTTGTTTTCCTTTGTTCCTCCTCTTAGCCTGGAGTTCATCCCACCATAGTGTCACATATCCTTTTAACCTAGTGACAACATGTCTTACCTTTTTTCTCCCCTTCAACATCCTCATAATCAAAATACTTGTCCATTGCTCATATCCCATCAACCAATTCCTCTATGTCTAAGTTTCCTTCATACATAGGGACGCCAATATTTTCTCTAGCTCCCAATTTGACAATCGATTTCAACAATTGGTCTTCCACAACATCCTCAACTACAACTTCTTCAACTTCAAATTCTTCATTTTATGCCTCGTTGATGTCTCTAGCATAAATTTCTCTAATTTGTGTTGTCTCCATGGCATCCAACCTCACACATAATTCTCTCATCTCCCTTTCCATAGCTTTGTTGGGTATGGGTGACTTTGCACGTCTTCTAGATGGCATTGTGTTGACGCTTCTGATACTGCTCGTTGATATCAATTTACCTCTCTCCCTATAGAATTCAATTATGTCCTTTCTATGATACCACTCTGGCATAGGCCCCCTTCCCTCCAAAGGGATGGTCAAACTCCCAGTCTTGGATCATTTAAAATATTGAGTCGAAGAAACTCTTTGGGTCCTTTTTTCCTCCTGGTGACCATGGCTATGACTATGAGTCTATCCCTTCACGATTCAGTCTTATGGGATATCTCGAGCTCTTCCTTTAACTATTGTCGAAACACACTTCTCTGAGTCTCCAGAATTATGCCACATGTCTCTTCAGATTTTCTGGATTCACAATGCTTTGGGTTCGTGACTTCATGAAACTCTAGGTCTCTTGTTTGCAAACCTCTAGACTTTTGATTCCTGAATTCCTTAATCCATTGCCATGTTCTCCTCTCACGATCAACTACTGAGATTCATTTATGACTTCTGGCTTCGTGACTTCACTTCTGTCGAGCCTTCCAATTTTCTTAACTCTAAAGTATGAAACACTCTATGACTATCCCCCATGTAGTTTTCCCAGATCTGATGGTCTGGAATCGTTTGCCTCCTTCCAAAATGAATATTGACCATTGATTTCAATGAAGACTCCAGGGACTTTTCTCCTCGAAGGATTTCCACCACTCTCCCTCCTAATTTTTTCTTCTTCTACCTTATGTCGTTCCTCTGAACACCTCCTTTGAAACTTATTCAAAATATCTATCTATGCACACCTTGCAATAGATTTTCATCCACAACTTAACTTCTCCTTGTGGATGGCTTCACACTCCTTGCGACTATTCTCCAACTGCTTCTGTCTTTTGTGACTGAAATCACACTACTTCTCCTAATCTTTTGAATATGAACTCTGTCACACACTCCTTATGGATGTCAATGCACTCGTTGCATACATACAAGTCTCATTATCTCTTCTGAGCTTTTGAGTCAAAACAAACTCGGTCATGCACTCCTTGTGGACATTATGCACTCCTTGCACTCGCTCAATGAACAGAAACAATTGAAACTTAGCTAATCTTCATAGTGACTCATACATTCAACAATGAAAATGCAGTCATGTATAGAAGAACAAGGAATAAAAGAGAATTGAAAATAAATAGAATTTCTACCATTCATTCAAATAGACACATAATAACACACATTTGGGGCAACATTCCTCTGTTATATTCATTCAACTGAAACTTACATACAGTCATACAATATTTATCTGTATATCCCATATCTTGGCTTAATATGGCAATATATTTATTATATTTAGCAACGACTGATTAACTATCTTCTATCAACAACCTCTCCTCGGAAACGATACAAAGTTTTATACAAAAGGGACTTTCTTGATTTCCTCCCTCTAACTACTCTATGCTATCATATCGGAATTAAATGCTATCAACTACTTATCATTTATTACAATAAATATCGATTCAGAAAGATATGAGCGAAAGCTCCAGATCTGTACTACGATAGATTTCATAAAACAAAATACATTCCCCATCGATATTACGCAATGTTTCAGCCTCTGATCATTAAATATGTTCATAAATCCAAAATATTTGTCAGATATTACATTAATACACCAAGATTTTAAATTCAAAACATTTCAAAATACATGCTAATGTGCCCAACTATCTCCCGCTTGTGCTTTGCTAGTGATGCTCCTACATCATTGTACCAAGAAAGAGATAATTCTTGTAGGTTTGAAAGTGATAGTACTAATGTTGTTTCATATATAAGGAAGCAACAAAAGCTAAAGAGTGGATTATAAGTCTTAAAATTGAAGCATGGGAGCTTCTATAGGTTTTTTTTTAAGTAAAAAAGAGAGAGTGGATCCTTTATATTATATCATAAAAATATATACACTTGTCTTTGGGTTGCTAGTTGTTTCACCAAAAAGTAGAAAATGGAATAGTTTGCAGCCTTGAATGACCATGTCAAAATAGGCAGAACGCCATCTTCCCTACCCAGAGGAAACCAGGACAAGTGGCGATCCATAATCTACAGAATTGTCCATGACAACTGAAACTAAAAAATAAACTAAACACAAAAGAGGATTTTTAACAGACATAACCCCCAAGTGGAGATGAGAAACTAACCAAACCCAAAAGGAAAATATAGCGATGATATTACCTATTGAGGTATTCAATGTCAGGGTCTTCACTGGGCATCTCATTTCGATATGGAAGATCATAGAGTCTAGCGCACGTCGGACATCTTTGCTTTGTTGGTGCATCAGACAAAGCCTCATAGAGCATGTCCATGCATTAGCTCATGAGTGAGCCATGGTAGGCTTGCACTTCCATCTAGTGCCTCAAATAAAGAACCAAATCAAGCTAGTCCAGGTGGAATAAGGGCAGAGGGACACGCCACTGATCTGAGGGTGTTGTAATATGAGGTGGCGTGAGGACCTGGCCACCCTGCTTCAACATGTGTCCATCCATCACATCCTATTGGTGTCCATCATTTGTTGCATCCAATGTTCCATCCATTGAGTTCTCCTGGTGTCATGTTGTCGCGCTCCACTCCTCAAACCCGCCCCCTACTCCCGTCCTTGTTCTCCCGCGTTCACGTTCTAAGACTGTGAGTGGAGCGAGCCCCTCCGAGAGTAAGTCATTTTGGGCCATTTGTAGGTACTTGTCTGTAATTTCCTCCTCAATGTAACAGATGGGGAAATCCTCCACTAGTGAATCCATGTTTTTTACCACTATATTTGACTGAATTTTGTCGCTAGGGAGGATAATTAGAGGCTCTGGCCTCGTGAAGAGAATATTCTCTTGAGGGAGTTGGATGGCCTCATCCAGTATGACCTCCTCCACAAAAATTGTTGGAGGCGACCAATGTATTCTTTCTCTAACATCGTTGTGAGAAATCCAATCTCCTTGGGTGTGAGCAATTGAGAGTGCCCGCTCGATTTTTTTCAATCGTTTCTGCCTTATAGCCAGGGTGTACTAGGCTGGGCCACGATGCATCTTTCCATAGTCCCTAGGTATCGTGAGGATGAAGCTAATGAAAAATTCATGGTGGATGCAGCAATAACCACTCCCAAGCTCTAGAATGCTAGCCTTGTTCAAGCCAAAAATAAAATGAGGAAGGCAAATGTAGAGGTGGATAAAAACTAGAAGGTGCGATGGGACGACTTCCATGACCACCTCCGGAAAATTGAATTTGATGGATGCCTGGTTGTTCCCGCGATTGAAAGGTATAATGGTTGATGGATTGTATTTATGGTTGGCTCCCATTATTAATGTCGAGGAGATGGGAGTCGACCATCCTTATTTATGGCCTGGACAGGCCCTATGGGACGTGGCACATAACTGAAACGTGTCACCCCATCTAGGGTGGGAGCTTCGATTGTTATCATCTATCCAAGTAGCGTTAAATTCATTTAATGGCATGTATGTAGGTATGGGTTTTATGTACTCTTACTGCATAATTGATGAAGGGAATTTAGGTAAGAATTTTCTCATCCAATTTTATTTTATAAAATCACATTATTGTATTAGTTGAATGTATTGATGTGAATAAAATACCATTGTGTGTGGTAAAGGTTGAAATCCAATAATAATTATAAAATCTTTTATCTTTTGAATGCATACACTAACATAGAGACATGTCATGTTAATTGGCTATGAGATAATAACCAAGGAAATAAAAGGTATGAACCTGTTATAGTAATGGATGCCAGAAAATCTAGTCATGTATGAGACCATGACATGGTTGGTTATGGAAAGGTATGGATATGGAAAGGCTATGTACCACATGAATATCCAATGAACTTGCTACTTCTAAATAATATTTGGAATGCAACCTTTTTCTAACACTAATAAACACCACAAAATTATATTCTTCATGTAGTTGTTCAGGTTGAAAAGGAAGGAATCCAAATAATTGAGAATACAATAGGAAGTGTGTCGAGAATGTGTCAAGGAATTGGCTAGATTTCCAATTTAACAATGGTGAGATACATGAATTAGATATAGATCGTTATGAAAACCATGGAAAAGACGAAATGAATAGATATGCATTGAAAATTGCACTCATGCATAGTAAGTGCTAGAGTTGCAGTTATGCATGACATAATTGTATACTTAAATGCATTTGTTGAATGCATTTTGTGAGTGCGTGCATATATGTTATTGAATTAAAATAATTATAATAACAACTGAAATGTTACAATTATTACTAACTCATGTAGTTGTGAAGATTTCAGGAGTTGTTAGAGATTGAAACAAGAAAGTTGGAAGTGAAGTAGTCACATGAGCATTAACTACAAGAAATTTTCTTTTCAGAAAATAGAGTACTGTAATTACTGATATTAATTGTGAACATGAATATGCATAGAATGATAATTCATTCTATTTAATAAATTGTATGATAGTTGTGATTGAATTGTTAGGTGTAGATAATTCTAAGATCACTTTGTAAGGTTTTGGTACATATTGCAATGAAAGTATAATGTACATGAAATATTGATAATATTTTGGTTGAATGCAAGATGGAAGCATTGCAGGAAAAGTGGTATTCAGTACGGTTCTTACTAGAAGCCATAAGAAAGATTGAATCCTACTCAGGGATGATTTTAAGGATGGAAATTTATCCTAAAATATAGAAACCTTGGCGAATATTACTAATCCTTCATATGCAAATTATAAAATGTTTGCGATATTTTTGTAAAAATATTCAAATTTATAAGGATTTTATATAGTTTGTATAAATTTTTGGCGATTTTTAAGGTAAAATAATTCTATCCTATATAATTTGGGTGAATAATTTTTAGAATACCGTATATGTTTTTGGAAAAAACCATGAAACATTAGCCCATGAGAAAAATTTAGCCCCTAAAATCATCCATGATCCTACTATTGCAACAACCATGAAAAATTATGAGATTATTTTGGGGAAAAGTTGAATTATTGATGAAATAAGTTTTAGTTTCTAAATGAATGTTTATAATGTTCTCTCATAATAAATGTATGTGTGTGATATATATGAGATAATATTTATTAAAGTTGGAATGCTTGGGAAGAAAAACTATTGTTGAAGACATTGGAGCCCATAAATGTAGAACCTTGGTGGGGTTCTAATAATGAGTTGGCACTCTCCTTGTGTGTGAAATCCTTGGCAATATGGATCGCTAAAGGAGTGTGTAGAAATGAAGGGATACCTAATCCTAGAAGAAGGGTGAGGGAAACAAGGAAGAGGCAACTTAGGAGTGCTTATGGCATGGTATCTTTCATAATGAGGGTGTGTCAAATGGAACAGTGAGTTGAATTATTTCCTAAAGTTTCTCTATGGAATAGAGAAAATCATCTATAGTATGAATACATAAATTGGTTCTTAAAAGCAAAGAACCAGGTGGATAACAACTTTCATTAGCAAACACATGGATCTTTTTTTTTAGTAATTTTGAATTGTACATGGTATATAATGTAATGAAGAGATTTCATAAATAAGGGGATGGTAATATAAATTTCAAGGATGAGTTTAGGGGCTAAATTTTGCTCATGGGATAATTTTCCATGGGTTTTCCCAAAAAATGATTCGCTATTCTAAAAAATATTCGCCCAAATTCTATAGGATTAAATTATTTTACCTTAAAAATCGCCAAAAGTTTATACAAACTATATAAAATCCTTAGAAATTTGAATATTTTTACAAAAATATCACCAAAAATTTTATAGTTGGCATATGAAGGATTAACAATATCCGCCAAGGTTTGTACATTTCAAAATAAATTTTCATCCCTGAATATAATACCCTAGGTTGAACCTCAAATGTAAATGTAAAAATACTTATAGGATGGTGAGCCAGGTTACTATAGGCTAGGAAGATTATGTGATTATTAGGTCGAAGATCCTAGATGCTAAAGGGAAATGAGCCTATTATTGTAATATTTAAACACTCATATCATTAATAAAGTACATCACTACTCCAAACCAACCCACAAATGAGTATGGGGGGATAAAATGCACTATAAAGGGAAGGGGGGATAAGAGTCTAAGAAGGGGATAATCTAGAGGGATTAATCCCAAAGGAATATTATTTTATTATTTTCTAATGTCTAAGGTATGGATTTAATTTTATGTTATCGTAAGTTCCTATGGGAAGGGAACAAATTACAAGTGGAACTCATGAAGATTCATGAAGAAAAGTGGCCAGTAAGGAACATGGAGATATATTTGGGAAACTTAGTGTATTTTTGGGGGCTCTCGTCATTCTTGGAAAAGGGGAGGACTCTTACACTCCATCTTTATGTGACATTCAAGGGGGGAATCTCGTCATTCTCGGGGGAAATGAAATCTTACACTTCATCGTGTTGCAATATTAATGGAGGGGTATTCTCATAATTCCTAGAGTGGGTAACATTCATTTCTTAGTAGGGGTATTCCATGATTCCCCCATTACTTTACTAACATATTTTCAGCTGCCTCAGTACCTCTCTGTCATGGGCAGTGTACCTGTACCTTACCCAAACCAATACTATAGTGGTACCTGTACCTGTACCTGGTTCACTCAAGAGTTGAAGCATTGTACATTATTCTCTCCTATCATCTGAACTCTATTGTTTCCATCACGAGACGTGTACCTGAGAAGCTTGGTGTTTTGGACAATGAGAAACCTAGTTTGACTGCAGGCTATAGAGGTAGGTTGTGAGGTCCATGGTCGAAGAAGCAAGTTTTCAGTCCCGTAGGAATTCTTTCCGCATGAGATTTTTTCCATTTCAAAGAAGTGATTTGCTAGGCCTTTGAATAGTTTTATTTAGGTGATAAAGTACTTAGAATTGTTACCTGGTGTGTTGGGTAATATTTATTGGGCTATGGGACTTCATGTCCATCCTGTTGTTGAATCCCTGGAAGGAAAGTGAGACAACCAAAGGACTGTTGATAAGAGAAGGGACACACTTCCTACAGTGGGATAGGCATGTGGGGAATGAGATAATGTAGGATAGTTGCAACAGTTGGGCACCTTGGACCGAGCAATTATGCTACTTTCTCGACCTTAGACTTGCATAGTATTCCCTTTTCCCTGGTAGAGTTTAGCCCCAGCCCGGGGGTGACCCACTGCTGAGATTACAAAAAGTGTCGTATATGTATAGGAGAAACATGGAAGGTTTGCACCTAGTTGGTGATCATTTTATCAAATATAAGTGTCAATTGTCTGTGAAATTTACATCCTGCATCATTATTTATGCATTTATTTTTATCGGTTTTTTCCTCTATATGTTGCATGTGTATCTATATTATTATTCTATATAAATATGTGTATTTGCATAGAATTTGTATGTTTAAATGTTGTATATAGTTCAAATTTTTTGTGTAGAATAGGCCATAAGGTGGTTGGGGATGTTATATTACACTATGAAAATATTTGTTGGTGAGGTTAGATCTCTTAGTGTTGTAGGTTCTGGAACAATTCAGGTAGATAATGGTCATTTCATTGATGCATTATGTGTTCCATGTCTTTCCTACAACCTTTTATCATTATAATAGATCACTCATTCAGATGAAGGTAAAAATGTAGAGTTTTCACCTCACCAAGTTATAATTAAGGATTTAAAATATCATAAACATGTACTCACAACTAGAATTGTTGATGATATTACGAGGTTGTACAAGTTTGATAAATTTGGTTCTAATATTTTTCATCATTTTTTTCTCTTATAACGATGACTTAGAAATCTTTGGCATGGGTGGTTTGGGAATCTAAACTATCACTTATTGCATCAACTATGTAATAAACACATGGTGATTGGTATTCCTCTTTCTTATTGTAGATATGGTGTTTTTGTCGGTTTTTCTCACAACAAACATCATTGGGATAATTTTGACAAATTTACGTCTTGACACACCTCATCCCCTTTGCATATAGTTCACAGTGACTTGTGTGGTCCTGTTTCTTCTCCTTCGTTTCCTCAATGCAAGTATTTCTTAAATTTCATTGATGAATTTTCCAGATGCACTTGGTTTTACTTCTTAAAACTTAAGAGAAAAGTGTTTGACACATTTTTGGCCTTCAAGGTCGTTTTAGAAAAAAATATGGACATGAACTTCAAATATAAGAAAAAATAATGGAGGTGAATATGTGAACAATAATTTAAAAACTTACCACAAGGCACGAGGAATTGAAATGCAACACATTGACGATAAAATGGCATCGTTGAGAGAAAGAAATGCACATTAAAATAAATGGATAATTGTATGATTGAATCTAAGCAATTAATTTTTAATTATTGGGCACAAGCCATTAACTATGTGAACTACATGAAAAATCACATTCCCACAAAGTATTTAAAAAATATACCACTAGAAGAAGCATGGAGTAAAATTAAGCCAGATCCAATCCACTTCAATGTATTCGAAGATGTAGCATGGGATCACATTTGTGATGATAAAAGGAAATATTTACATCCTAAAAGTGGGAACTGTATCCTTTTTGTTTTTTTTGAAGATGCCAAAGGTTATAGACTTCTTCAACCTCATTTTAATAAAACTATTATTAGAAGAGATATTAAATTTGATGAAAATATATTGTATTACAATACTAATACAACATGTGTTCTTTCTTCAACCTATTAGAAATATTCAGTGTTTGTGCCATCGTGTTTTCCTATTTTGGTTTCTTCTTCTTCAGATCATGACAATGCATATGAAAATCCACAACTCCCTTCTCACTTTCCTCCATATGATTCCATTAAACATGAACATGCAACAACACCACCACTTACCATATGGGTTTGTTCAAATCAATAGGTAGTTGGTAATATTTCCCTTGATCGTTCATATCAACATCAGACATGTTCCGATTTCTAGTGAGCCTCTTCTATTTTGGCTCAAGTTTCATAGAATAATGACCAAAAAACATTTTCAAAAGCTTCAAGCCATCAATATTGGGACACACCAATGAATGAAGAGTATCGATCTCTAATGGTCTTCACAATACTTGGAATCTTGTACCTCTTCCGAAAGGTAGAAAACTTATCATATGTAAATGGGTATAGATAAATAAGTATGCATTTGATGGATGTTTTGAAAGACACACAACCGAGTTAGTTGCTAAAGGATTCTCTCAAGTTGAAGGAATTGAATATAATGAAACCTTTTCCCCCATTGTCAAAATGAATTGTGTCTACCTTATTTGTCATCTCACATAAATGGGAGATCAATTAGATGGATGTCAAATCCACTTTCTTTCATGGGGATTTTCAAGAAGAGATATATATGGAACAGCCTCCTAGATATTTATAGAATGACTCTAGCCTTGTTTTTTTTCTTAATAAATCTCTTTATGGTATTAAGTATGCTCACCGAGCTTGGTATTCCAAAAGGGATATATTTCTTCTTGACACTCGCTTTTCTATATTCCATTATGATCCTAATGTATATACTAGGAAAGTAGGAATCCATCTAATAGTCTCTTTTCTTTATGTTGATGATCTTATCCTCATTAGTAGTCACCCTAAACTTTTAAACCATGTGAAATCCAACCTTAAAAATAAATTTGAAATGACTCACTTAGGCTATTTGCATTATTTCCTTGTCCTCCATGTTTTACAATCAATGAAGGAATTTTTATTTCCGAGTCTAAGTATACTTGTGACATTATTCATCACTTTCACACGAAATATTCTAAACCAACCCCTTCTCCCTTCCTATATGGAGTCAAACTTGTTACCACATTTACTTCTCCCAAAGTTGATGCCACATCTTACTTTTAGTTAGTTTGTAGCCTATTATATTTGAATCATACCTATCTTGATATTTCCCTTTTCATTGGTATTCTTTCCCTATATATGCAAACACCCCATGAAATCCATTCTAAAGTAGCTAAAATGATACTTTAATATGTCTGAGTTACAATTCAATTTGGGATACATTACATCTTAGGGGGGACTCCTTTATTGGTTTGTTTAATTAATTCATATTGGTTCAATGACCCATTGAAATTATATTGAAGGTTATCTTTTCAACCATGGTTGAGGACCTATAAGTCTGACATGTTAGAAACAACAAGCTATCACTCTCTTTAGTAGAAGCGTAGTACCAAGCAATAATTAATGCAAGCCAAGAATCCCTGTGGCTTCAAAAATCCTTTCATAGTTTCACTTCTAGTAGCAGCATCCAACCACCCTTTGGTTAGATAATGAGAGTGCCATCAAGATTTCCAAATATCCAATTCAATGTCGGTGCAACAAACACATTGGTATGAACACACATATCATCGGAAAGATCATTCATGATTGACTTATTGAAGTTCTCTATTTTTCTATAGAAGTTCAAGTTGTAGATATTTTCACAAAGTATCTTACAAAAGTGAAATTCTCCAAAATTCGATCTATGTTAGGAGTCATGAAGTTTTCAATAAGGGGGGATAGGATAGAATGTCTCCTTCCTTCTCCTATTGTGTCACCTTTGTAAATCCTTCAATACTATACCAAGTTGTTCTTAATGGTGGATGTTAGGATATTTAGACACTTAGGAGTTAGTCAAGATCAAAACATGGTATAATGTGTCATTAGGTAAAAGTGTATTTCTTTAGTATGAATTTGTATTTAGGTAATATGATGGTCATGATATGTTCCCAAAATAAAGTGATCCGTCGGATCACATTTTCCTATTTCTTAACAACTACATTTAACCATGGCTTGGCCTCCAATTGGTCGATGATATGTATTTAAATAGCATGGAGGGTCATTTGGTGATGATCGATTGCAAGAAATCGTCTTGTAAATCTCTGTGTAATATTCTCTTTTGCACTAATAAATTGTTCCAAGTGGCCATGTTGGTTGGGGACATGTATGCATCCCCACATGAGTTTTACGGCGTAAAAAAAATTGGTTTGTTGATCTTTGGTCTAATTGTATGAGTTGTTACTAAAGGTGTTAGTCCTTTATTGCAAAACATGTGTTTCTGAACACCTACCTACCATAGAGGACTATAATGACTCTTTCCACCAATTTATTTTTTATTTTTTTATCTTCCATTGTCAAGAGTTCTTTTGTATACATATAATTAGCATTTTTCTTATATATGTTTATGTGTGTTTGTTTCGTAAACAATTATTTAAAATCCTTAATTAATGGTCGTTGCATTGCCATGGCATGATACTTGTTCATTAGTGCTCAATATCACATGCCAATTCTACCATAATATTGATCATTAGTATTAAATGAATGTGATCCTCTTAGCATGTATTCCAACTTACTTAATAACTTTTTCTGTTATGTTATCATTCATACAATATTACATTTTTACTCATCCAAATCCACATAAACCCACATAATGGTTGTAATCTCATAGGAACAAGCTATGACCCTAAAGTTTTGGAGAACTCTCGTATTATCTATAGGTAAGCTTCCATTTTATCATTTATTCAAACTTCTAAAGTATCATAGTCTCGAGAACTTTGTAACCTTTTACCATAACCCAAACGTCGAGTACTAGTTAACAATGATTTGAACCATCTATGATGAAAACTTATATGAACATTGGTTATAGCTCTTAACCCATGCCCCTAAGATGTAATACATAATTTGATGATAGAGAATATATTATAACCATTACTGTGGTGATATAGGCGGAGAGAATCCATGATTCTTCCTTTGATAATGTTAAACTACCCCACCCCTCAACCTTAGGGTCTTCACACATATCGTAATAATGTTTGTTTTATTTACTGTGGTCACCTCGAAGGAGAAGGAAATGTAAACACATCACAGTGTATAAATTATCTTGAATAGCATGCGTAGTTAACCAGTTTCTAACCACGATTAGTAACGGATTTAGGTTAATGGAAATCCACTAGGAAAAACTCATATATGACACACCTTGGCGCCATTAATTTGTCTTCTTGTCTTACTCTCGCAGTACACCAAGCCTAAACTTTCGCGTAGTAAATAAGTATATCACATAATTAGTCAGTCCATTCACTTGAATGGAGAGCATTAGAGCATACACTATGCTCTATTGATCATAAGGTCTCATAGTTTTTATTTCTCATTTGCAGGGAAGACTTTGACCTAAACTAATTGAATTCTAAGCCTTACAGTAGATAGATTACTCCATTGCTATCGAGGGTTTCACAATTTAAAAATTGTATTTTATTTGTATCTTTTGTATTCACAATGTTCATAAGATTTCTAACAATGTTTGGTTACGTATTATATGCAGGGTTTGCTGAAACCCTTGGTGCAAAGACAGATTCAATGGCCATGAGATATCCAAGTATCGTGGCTTGTATTCCATCGAATACCCATGTTCATTCTTCATATGTTAAGCATTGTCTTGAAGAAAACGATGCTGAGAGAATAACGCAGAGTGTAGATTCTCTTCTATGTGTTTGAAAGCTTGGGTATCATTGTATATTTAATACCAACAAATTTAAGAACCCATCGCTTGAACCTATGATGAAATAGTTAGGCTATAAATTTTAATTTCGTTTTGGTATTTTAATGAATTGGTTAAACTCCAGCATATGGGGTTTAATTATTTGAGCTCTCATGGAAAATCGTTTAATTTATTTATATTAGAAATATACCATTGTCATTTTCTTGTCGACGACTTAACAATTTCATGTTTATGTGAAGGGTTTGCAATATTGTACTATTTTTCTTAGGTCGATAATTTTGGTTCAGTTTGTGTTTAAAGACATCATTATGTTTACTTGCAATGATGTATTCTTTCTATTGGGAAAACATATACTTTCTTTAGTGATTTGGTTCTAAGTTATTTCAATACAATCAAACACACATAAATGAATACTTTATGAAATTTCAAAATCTATGTTATGTGGAAACAATATTACTTCTATATTCAACAAAGAATGTCTTTCTCCTTGTGAAAAATAATCTTATTTCCAAATAAAAGATAAATAAATGTGTTTTTCTTTTCTTTCTAACTACAATATAAATGATAAATTTCTTGCTACTATGGTAAATATTTAAAAAACTGAAATATTGTATCATATAGGCATATCATTACTTTCTTGACAACAACATTTACATAATAAACATAACACGAATATATATTTAGTTATAATCAATACTTTCATAATATAAATTTTGACATAAACTAGCATAAAATTAAATGTTTAATCTCTAAAATTAGGGGCATTACATTATGTCCCCCTTGAATTGAACACCATCCTTGATGTTCTAATATGAACATATCAAATTTGGAACAAAGATGGTTATTTCTTTCTCATGGATTCCTCCATTTACCAAGTAGCCTCCTCCATACTAAAGTTCCTCCACACCACTTTAACGTGATCTATGGCTTGGTTTCGAAACACAATTTCCTTTCTATCGATAATACGTAGCGGATCCACCTGAAACTAACCTTTTGGTTCCACCTGAATCACATCCCAATTTAGACCATGAGCTACATCATGTACATACTTCTTTAATAATGAAATATGAAATACATTCTGAACTTTTAGGTTGGATGGAAGTGCAAGTTGGTAGGCAACTACCCTTACCCTAGTGAGCACTTCAAATGCTTCATAATTGATCTGGATTTTATGAGTAGAACAAAATGACTACATATTATTAAGCTTAACATGAAATAATATGAAATTGTAAAATGCAGTGGAAACAAGTTGTTGGAATGGCGGCAGCTTATCTCTGAGAAGAGATGTGATGGATGCACTCATTTGCAAGAAGATTATTACAATGAGGCTCTAAAGGCCTGTTTACAATAAACATGAATGATGAAAACACTATACATCCAAAAACCTAACCCTAGGAGATGAAGTGCCAAAAGTCATGTGGGCCCTCTATGGATTAGTTAGTACATCAACCTCCTAGGGTCGTAACTTTTGCATACGATCTTTGTTTTAGGCGTATGATAGCCCATTGTAAAGGTATCATCGATGAGATTCATTTAGGAGGCTCAGTCATTCCATTTGTATATCATTTAGAATATCAATCCCAAAAAACCTTCATTTAGGCCCTCGAAATGGCCCCAAAAGTAAAAACAACTAAAAATAGTGAATTGCCAAAATTGCCAGAAAACTGTTTTGAGCCAGTTGGAAAAGGTGGGTGGCCACCGATATCCACTTGGATCAATCCTCCCTCCTTAGGAATAAATGGTATCCATTTCATTGAGTTCCCCCATCAGATGAGGAAGTTTTTGTTGAATGTACCCCTAAATGAGCCACTTGCCTTGGTGCAAGAGTTGCCCTGCTTTGACGACTCGATAAAGCTGGATCCTTTGCTATCGAATGCCCTTGATATGTGTTTCCTAAATAGGATCGTTGGATGCCTGTTTTATGTAGTCGGGGTTGATATATGTTGGTGCCAGTTGTTCTGCTACGTCTCAGGTGTCCAATAATGGTGGGAAATAAGGGAGAAGGAGATACATGTTGAACACTAGGTGGAGGCCAAGGAGAGGAGGAATGTTGAGCTCAAAAGAATTATCCCCCACGACCCTAGGGATGGTTTATGAACCATAACAGAGTGGGTGAATCTTCCGATGGGATTATATAAGGCGTTCTTTCTACAAGTGAAACCAAACTTTGTCGCCCACCTGTAACTTATTTGGCACCCGATGTTGATCATGGCACTGCTTGTACTTGTCATTGGAATTATGTAGGATATCCTAAACCTGTTGGCATATATGTTGGATCCGCTCATTGAACTGGGTGGCTTTGTCAACTTTAGTTGGAGCATGAGATGAGTTGGTTGAGGTGACTGCAAGGGGAAATGAAACATCTATGGGACCCAATGGTTGGAATCCCAACTCCACCTGAAAGGGGTTGTGGTTGGTTGAGCTATGAAGGGCTCAGTTGTAGCTATGTTGGACATAGGGAGGGCTCTTATCCCATGTGCGAGGGTTCTTTGAATTATACATGTGAAGGATATGCACAATCATTCGATTTATGACCTCTGTTTGGCCATCTTTCTGGGGGTGGAAGGCCATGGATTTGGTGAGCTTGGTGTCAAGCAGTGACTAGAGGCTCAACAAGAATGTGATGAGAAATTGATTTTAAAAGCGATCAACAACCACAAAAACACATTCATTTCCCTGCTTGGTGGATGGGAGGCCTGACATGTAGTCCATTAATATGGATTCCCATGGCCTATTAGGAGTAGGAAGAGGGGTGTACATGCCCTTTTTATTAGTGGTCAGTTTGGTGATAGTGCAGGAAATGTAGGACCAGATATACTTTTTGACCTTCTATTGAAGTTTCGACTAGTAGAAATGTTTATGTAGCATCACCATTGTATTTTTGACATCGAAGTGTCCTGCCACCCGAATTTAGTCGGCTTACGAGATCAACTTCACTCGCTCACTTGATGGAACATAGATATGGCCTAGACGACACAACAACCCATCCTGAAGATGGAAATTATTGACAATTGCGTTTTCACCCAACATTTGGTAGGTGGTGTCAAAGTCCAGGTCTGTCTCATAGAGTTGGGGCCATCCAGAGGTCTTATGGCCACATAAGTCTAGCACCATGGTGAGTTCCACGACTGGCGGTCTGTTGAGGCAATCAATGACATGATTGGTGCTTCATGTTTTATACTTGATGTTGAGGTGGCATTGTTGCAAGTATGATGACCACTTTTGATGGAGATCATTCTGCAATTTTCCTTGTGTCTACGTGAACTGCAGTGGCTTATGATTAGTGTGGATGAATATCTCTTTCCCAACAATGTAATGTCTCCACTGGTGGCAGGCTTGCATAATGGAGTACATTTCTTTTTCGTAAGTAGGGTACTTATAGACAACATCTGATAGTGTCTCACTATGATAGGCCATGGGGTGGTCATGCTGAGTGAGAACGGTGCCCACCGCATAGTGTGAAGCATTTGTCTCAATCTCAAAGGGTTTCTACATGTCTAGTAGTGAATGTATTGGGGCTAAGCACAAGCATTGCTTCAAATCGTCGAACGCTTGTTGTTGGGATCGACCCTACGCAAATTTCACCTTAAGACCACCCCTTGTTATTTGGCTAAGGGCCCATGCAATATGGGAGAATCCCAACACGAACCTGTATTAGAAATTGGCAAGGCCCAAAAATCTCTGAAGCTCAGTGAGTGTGGTTGGGGCTAGCCAATGACGAATGACTTGGATCTTGGCTAGATCCACATGTATTCCATGTTGATCAATTATGTATCCCAGGTAATGGACCCTTTCCATGTCGAAGAAGCATTTTTCCAAGTTGGCATATAGCTTATGTTGTCGGAGGGTGTGTAGGACCTGCTGAATATGTTGCAAGTGTTTAGCCCAAGTCTTGTTGTAAATGATAATGTCATCCAGATACACCACTACAAAAGTATTGGTGAATGGCTCGTAGGATATCGTCCATCATCCTCATGAAAGTGGATGGAGAATTTTTCAATCCAAAGGGCATGAAAAACCATTCAAAAAGGCCTTCTTTTTACTTGAGGGTGGTTTTCCATACATCTGTCTGTTCTATCGAGACCTGGTGGTAGCCATAATTCATATCAATATTATTGAAGTATTTGGTCCCCGTGAGTTGATCAAGGAGGTCGTCCATTTGGGGAATCAGGTACTTGTTTCTAACTATGATTTTATTCAGAGCCTGGTAATCAATGCAAAGTTGCCAAGTTCCATATTTCTTCTGTACCAACATGATTGGGCTCCCACAAGGTGATGAGATAGGAAAGATGTGCCCCTTGTGGAGAACTAATTAGGTATTTTGCTTGATCTCCTCATTCTCTATCAGAGAGCGACAATAGACTGACCCATTAGGAAATGGTGCGTCAGAGTTCATATCGATGGGGTGCTTGAACTGACAGTGCAGAGGTAACCCGGTAGGTGAGGAGAAGATATCTAATTATTCTTCCATGACCTTATCTACTTTCTTCTACTATGTGGAGAGGTCGACTGCAGAGACCCTGGATGTGGCTGTGATCTTTCACTTATTCTGAGAGTGAATCATAAAGAAGACAAACTTCCTCATCTGAGAGATGACCTTCCTGCATTGCTTAGCAGAGATCAAGGAAATAGAACTAGGTGGGACTACCTCAGATATCATGTACAATTTCCTATTCAAAGTAATAATAACACTACAAGGCTTAGACTCATAAACAACATGACCTTTCCATAAATAAGGTTAGCTCAAAATAACATCACAAACTTTGAGAGGAGAAACATCACACAATACCTCATCTTTGAAGGGCTTGATGTCGTAC